>JAQFZW010000154.1:0-100110 GCA_034687055.1 Heteromurus nitidus | reverse complement strand
CTCCTCAACCACGAGCTGATCTCGGTGGTTGAGCGAACGTTGTGGAAGAAGGAGAGTGGCGTTGTAGCCACTCTACACTCGCTATGAATAGTATCAGAGTAATCTGGAAAACCTTGACGTAATATCGAGCGAGTGAAGTAATATACCGGCATGTGGGCAATTGATGATTTCATGAGATCCAGTTTGCAAATCTTAAAACCAGCGTGTTGCAGTGAAGTAATAAGTAGTTCAATTCTACGTCCATCTGAATCACCTCATGAAAAACTTCGCAAACGCTGCACATTTTTGAATTGATATCTTCAAGGCGAGGTCTTTTTTTTATCGATTTTCAAGTTTTAAAGTAAATTGCGAATGACGATGGTGTGGTGTTATTTGAATGAATGTATATTATTTTTTATATGTGTGACAAATGTCAGGATAAAGAAAATTCAGGGAGAAATTAATGTTTTATTCAAGTCACATATAATCATATTGGCATAAAATACTCATATTTTACAAAAAATTTGTCTCTTCTGATGCACACCCCAATAGTATGAATATTCAGCACATTTAGCTTTACAATACCTACTTTTCCTAAGATAGAGGAAATGGATGAGTTCATATATGGAAACCTAAGGCAATTTCAACTTGATGATAAATCTGATTTCAGCGGAGCAAACGACTACTTATAATCTTAATGTTTTCTGCATCTTCGCTTAATACCCACCGACATTTACTGACGTCAAAGAAGTACATGGAACAACAGCTAAAATAATTTATTTTAGGATTCTGGACAGCTCTGGCCAACATCAGTACATTGTCCTTCCCGAACAATCCATGCTTGCACAATTTCCCCTGGAGTGAGAGGTCTCGAACAGGTTTTCGGACCGGCGATATCGTTGTACGGATTCTTATCCCAGTTGCCGCACAGCCCACAATTTAAGCCCCGGAAAATGGGACCTAAGTCCACCGTGAGAAATGATCCAGTGTAACGCACCGTTATAGGCGAAGTTGCAAATGCTACGTAGATTTCATCCTTTCGGGTGTACATTCTGAAATGCATGAACATTTGGAAGTGATGTAATTACTCCAATGAAACATCAAACTGGTAAAATTATTCCCAATACTCAAAATCGTACAGAAACTTTCCAGCCTTTTCAAACTCTTCATAATTCCTGAAAGTTTTAACCGCTCCGTCAATCACGGCCGTATTGGGATTCTGAAGCTCTATCCTTATATCTTGAACTTGGACAATGACCGCCTATTTAGCAAAATATTTTATCAAAAATTTAAAATCGTGGAGAATGCATATATCTCCACAGCTTATCTAATTGCATAAAGGATTACAGTTTCCTTACAAGTTGTTGGTTTGGCATTTGCCTAGCAAGAATTGCATACTGAGGCTTCTTGTTGCAGTCACCACTGACAAGGACGCTACAATCACTGCTCAGAGAAATTGGAAATACGAAACTGTCCAAAGTTAGAACGGCAACAGTTGAAATGGAACATGAACCTTGGAAATTAAGATTACATAAAAATATATGAGTCATTCATTTTTCATTTTGTGCAATTAACTTCTTCTTTTTTTATAATCTGAAACGCACCAGATGCGCCAACAAGTCTTTGAAATTGCTGCAATGGCGAAACTCTGCCATAAAATGGCCTAGGTACCAGCAACCCAGGGAGCAAACTCAAATCCACATTAGCAAAATGGCTCTCATCTTCCCCATTTTTAATATAATGCATATTCATTTGAGGTGAGTTCTTTCGCAGTTCAAGGTTTATCTCCACATCTCCAGTGATGTATGCAGCAGAAGTTGTTACGCGATGATTATGCTGCCTGTCAGTATGAACATGGTCAAATGAGTCCGGCTCTACGAGGAAAGGCGACAAAAAACTGGCACACAAATGTGTGAGCACGCCCCATCTTTTCCTAGCTTCCTTTGCAACCTTTGGACACACGTCAAAAAATAATATTGAACCAATTATTTGCAACGCAGACATAAAAATACAGTTTCGTGGAATTTAGAGAATCAAACTGTAAAAAATAATTCGTTAAACTCGTAAACAAATCCTAACTCAAACTGGTTACGATCCGAAGTTATTATTAACAAAACATCTCTTGTACGAAAACAGTCTTGTCTCTCAAGGAGCGTATTATCTTTGTTCTCAAACTTTTTTTGGAGATAACTCAAACAAACATGAATATATGTGACTCACCTTGTATGACAACGATAGATTAGCTGACCTCAAGCTGGTCTGTTCCATCATCACTAACTCACATGCCCTTGTAGGTGGAACAAATTTCCCTGGCCATAAGCTACTGGCCTTATCACCCAAGCATTGATTATATGGCCAGGTCGAGGCTGCCTCAGCTTCTGCCACTTGATCTTGGGAGCGCTGAGCATCTCCAGTGAATATTACGTCGGCGTGATTATTTAAGCAAGCTAAATCTTGAACGGAAGATTGAGGACTTGGCTGACCAGAAGGAAACTTTCCAAGTTTCAAGCTGACTGTTTGATTAATGGATGGCTCACTTTCCCCCGTGAAAGCTAACGGATCATCCCAACTTGTGCTGAGCCGGCTATCAAAGTCCAAACAAAGCATGCCACTTTCTCCCCCAGGACCGTTGAGAACGGCTCCTTTTATTTGAATTTGTTGCTGCTTGCTGCTGCTTTGCTTCGTGTCCTTCAATGTCATCTGAAGGTCGACCTTCGTTTCTGAGTTTTCTGTTCCTTCATGGCTGAGCACGAAGGAGGCTTCCACTTGAACTTTCGGCTGAGTCTTGCTTGATTGTTTACTAAGCGTGCCAGATATCTGAAAAATTATGTTGGTCAGCAATAATATGATTTGACTCGAAAGTTCGATTCAATGCTCGAAGGTTGCAATAATGTACCCAATCCTACCTTAGTCGTCATTGTTGTAGCAGACGGATCTTGAGCAAATACTGCTTTCAGACCACACGTTTCTCCGTACGGGGCTAAACTCAGGGTGTCCATTGTCTGGTCTAACCCTAATGCCAGCTTGGCTAACGATGAAGAGAAATGGCTGCAAAGACCATTGTAGGACCAATTTAGTATTTAGGAAGGTCGACATACATATAACCTTAGCCTATGCACGTGACGCAAGTAATATCTGAATCTGATACCCTGGATTTTTGCCACTATCGCTGAAGAACACGCCAAGTTTTTTCAAAAGGGCAGCTTTAGAATGATCTCGTTCACAGTCCATGTATTTCACTTTGGCCGTCACTCCGCGAAGAAGTTTCGGAGACGGGAGGGCTAAATCACGCTGTTAATGAAGATAAGTGTATGAATTTGATTTAATGTTATATCACATCAGCTATTCATATATGCGATCATGATAAAACCGATTGGCTTACTTCGCGACGGAAAGAGTCCCCACGAGTCACAGTCTTTCTGGTAACGCAAGCGGGGCAGGATTGATGAAGTCTAGCTTCCGCTTCTTCATCGGCTATTCCATTTGGCACATCACCAGTAAGAGATACCTCAGTGGTGGCGTGAATCATTGCAACCAATGGATTATTTGCTGGGCAAACAATTTTTCCAAGTTTTCATTTATACTGCAACAAATTTCTCTAAATGGCTGAATGTGTACCACACTACCTTTTGGAGTAAAGAGGTTAAATTGCAATTTGTCATGATGGGGTTTGGCCTGACTGGACGTGGAGGTATGCGAAGGAATTCGAAGGCGGAAGGAGCGACGCATCGCAACACTTAATACAGTGTTGATGGCCGGAATGTGATTGGAAACTCCAGTTGTTCCAAATGTATTAAACCTTTTATATTTTAAGGACAAATATGAGATCATATTGGGAAATTAAGATGGTTAGTATAGGTTTTTAGAAAAATGAAATGATTTATGAAAATTTTTTGAAAAATGATTACTGGTAAACTGAGTCTGTATCAGTTTGCGATGTTCCTGCCGCATTTGTAGTTTTTGTGACGTTGGTGTGGTAGGCAGTAAGAGCAGCATTATTTGCGAATATTGAAATAGGCGTTCCAATTTCCAACGGTTGCTGATATCTAATTCCTCCCGTAAGGTATGGATTCTGCATACTCAAGGCATCTCCTGTAGTAAACTTTTGGCGAAGTAGCTGCATGCTAGTTATGACTAAAGCAATATTTATATATATTGTCAGTTATCTCTTTCTCAGTCATTCAGTAAAAAATAATATACAAGGTCACATACTACTTCTCAGTCGCAGTGCAAAAGAAGTCTCGTCTGCAGCAATGTACTCAACCGTTTTTCCACCATGGATCATCACGAATTCAATGCGAAGTGGCTTATTAGATCGTTCATCGATCTCGAGCTTAGAAAGAATTTCAATAACTTTCTCCACGTTGCCCGTGCTCACATCGGGTAGCTGGGATCGAAGTGCTGTGTCCACTCCTTGCAGTCTCAAGTAGATCTTCATAATAATTATTTATTTATTGTCATTAAGATTGAGAAGGGAAACAAATTGAAATTTTTGGAAATGAGAGCATTTTAAGGGCAACATCTGTTATATTATATTATACTCATACCCCATAGAATGAATTTGAAAATCCTCCAACGTAGGTCTTTAACGAAACGAAAATTGACAGTGGGATTACGGAAGTTCCAGTTTTCTGCACTCTCACGTACGTCATCCGACCAAATCCATGGGTTTTGTCGTAATAATCCGAGGCATATGTGGCAGTTCGTAATATATCAATTTCACCTGGTGGAAGGTATTTTGCAACGGTCCTGGCGTAGGAACGCCTGCAATGTGAAACATATTAGGGTACACATGCAAGTTGAATGTTGAGTCGGAGTTCGGCATGTTTTGTGTAATTATGTTATTTTACATTGGATTGCAAGGATATTCAGTGTTTGCCATCAGGGCCAGCGTAGATCTAACAACGTTCATGGTCTGAGGACAAGTTTCCGACCACATGAAGTATGCAATTTCATGCAAAACCCTTTCGTCCGGTTGGGATCCCATGAGGAGACTGAAGATGGAAGAACGTGTTTCACATGATTCCGACCGATTGAAGAAGACGGGGAGAAGGGAACTCAAAACACGGTCCCGTTGTTCGAAAACGATTGGCCAAAGGGACCATACAGATTGAATCCGTACAACGTTCTCGTACTCTGGATGAAGACCTTGTGCAATTTCGAATGGCTTTTCCAACGCTCGTCCTAACCCCAAATTGGCAAGTCCAAGTATGCCAGAGACTTGATCTTCCCAGTTGGAGCCTGCATTGGTTATCCGGAAATTAGTTAGATATTCAAAATCCTATACTTTGTATCCACACTCACGCTTAGATTTTTACATTATACCTGAAAGCTTCCCCTCAAAATAGTTTATGTACTTTTCCAATAGTCCACTACTTTGGCAGAGTGTCTTTTTGCAGCTGCGTGATACTATTGTGGCCATTGCCAGCTCAACAACCCCCTTCACTCTGGGCTCAATATGTGTTCTATTAACTAACTCAAATATTGACTGCAAACAACAATGGACAATTAATTATCCAAATGCAAATATATAGATGGCCACTGGATGTTTCTCAGGAACTCAAAAATATCTTAAGATGTGCTATTCCTTACATCGAGCTCATTTCCTAAAGCTTCAGAAGGGTGCCTGATGGAATTAGGAAGGGCACTAATTAATCGTCCAATGACAATAATATCGTCGGTGGCTTTCAAAATGTCTCGAGCCACTAAACTAGCGGCTGGTGTCCCAGAGTTGGCAAGCCCATCCAAAAATACCTGCCTGCATATAGATAACAGCGAAACAACCATAATCAAGATATAAAATTTACGTTTACATGAAATAATGCTTCCAATTAGACATTTTTCACTAAATTAATTATTGTGATTTCATACAGTTCCAAGCTTTCCTGCTCACTATTGCCTGCTCTCTCAGAGAAATAATTGAAGCAGCGGGTCAGGTAATCGTAATCCAGTGAGGATATAAATGGTATCACCGCAGTTGGAGTTTGTCTATGAAACTCATCGACATCATCGAAGACCTCAGCAGTCAACATGGAACGTGCCAATGATGCAATGGTTTGATGACACTGTACATGGACAATTATTTGGCATTTGCAATTATATATATAGTCTCAAAAGCATTGTCATATTCGTAGTACTCTCATTCCTTTGTCGTCTTACATTTTCCATGATTTTATCCAACACTTCAGGTTCGGTTTCCGCTGATGTTTGGTGAAAGAACATTGGTTCGACGCCCTTGAGATCACTGATATCCTCTTCTGGATCAGTGTAATCACTTTGTTCAAAGACGTATGTGAGATCTTCGTGATCCACTACGTTTTCTGGTGGAGGTATTGCTGACGCTATTGGGCCAACATTGTCCAGAGCTAGTGTCATGCTGAAAGTGAGAGGCGATCAATTTTTAACTATGAAATCTGTGTTGAAGTTTATATCATTAAATTTTAAAGCATTTTCCTATTCACATACTTGTACCAACTGTACATAAACGGACCATTCTGAGTAAATGGCCAGTAGAGGATCGACGAAAGGACTGTTAGTTTCTGCACCGTGATTTTTGCACCTTGCACGGAGAGGTCATATATTGCGTATGATGTGGAATTCATGATGTCCTGTACAACAATAAATTCATAACAAATTGCTCATTATACTAGATGATTTAATGAGAGGCATATTGTACTGTTAATTATTATATACCCTGGTTTGGTCATCACTGCACCGATAATACGATCTAGATTCATGCCTAAACCGTACTGGAACATCTGGACAATCCCTGGTAATTCAATTGAACAAATTCAAGGTGGTTTTGGTATACAAAACTATCTAGTGCTTATTATGTCTTGTACGCTTATAATAATTTATTTTCTTACGCATGATTCCTAAATTTGCTCACACGTGCCAACCCCATACCGGTTGCAGTTATGGGCATTACTTCGTACATTGTTGGACATAATCCCATCGTGGTAGACTGATTAATTTTCGAAGTGTAAATGTAAATATGCAATACATAAAACAGTTTTAAAATAATATTGTATTCATATAACTTTCTTTCATGTCTACCTCTTCATCTTTGAAAAACATCAGTTTTTGAGGCGTAACTCTCTCCATGTTCATCTGAAGATAGGTTCCCAATCCACGTTTCATATTGGACGCCCATTCCGGCTCTTGGTCGTTCATCAATAGGGTCTTGAACTATAGTTTGTATAACAATTAAAGTAATAATTTTGAATTTTGATAATATCATATCAGGTGAGGTCATAGCAGGACCAATGAGAAGTTCTGGCTTTTTTGTTTTCAGGTCAGAACTGTTTTTTTATTATTTTGGGTTTTCCCATTTTGAGACCGGAGACATATCTTTGCAGCTCGCATGGACAAAGGCAATTATTTTAGGCTTGGACTACATAAATACTTAGCTAATAAATAGAGTAAATCTGTTCCTATCAATTTCCATTATTTTCTCAATTAATTATTTGGTAATTTTCATATTCTCAGTGTGCCCCAAACCAAAAATAATGTTGCCCATTTGACCCATTCACCTTTCGAACTTCAAAATACTGATAACTGATTACCTTTCCATTTTCGAATACAATCTGAAAAGGTTCGGACAAAGCATTGAGATCTTCGGTGGAAATGTATTCCACACTGGGCACTGGAAAGTAGCTCCATTGCCCGTTGAATAGTCCAATTCCCAAATTCTCCAACTACAGAATTTCCAAATGTATAACTTTTGCAAAGATGTCGACTTTTAATATCAGTAACAGCCAATTTATCTGTATCAATTATCATTGTATGTGTTACTTTAACGGTGATGGTGTTCGAGGTAGTCCCCTGCACTCTCAACAATCCTTTTAGCCTATAGCTAGCGGCATGCGATACTGGGATTTCTGTCCCAGTCGTTATTAAAACTTCATAGTTGAACTTGTACTCCTCTCCAACCGCAAATAACTGCCGATTTCCGGTATCCCTTTTAATAATTCTTGCGGAAGCTAGCTGAATACCTGTCAAAATGCATAGGGTATAAGGACATGGAAGATAAGCCATTCTCCTATAAATCCTATGTTGTAAATGTAAGTATTTGTATGTGGAGTTTTACCTAATAACGCCAAAAAGATTAATTGTACTCCTCCTGGAAGCCCCATTTTTGTCCAGGGGTTACTCCCACAGCGTGAACACAAAAAGGTGGGTATATAGCCTCTACTAATCGAATACTATGTATCTAAAATCCACTGATTGTTCTCAACCGCAAGAATAATGTTTATTTACCAGATTTGCGAGAGAAACAACAAATTTTCTCCTCTACTTTTTCTTTATAGTTAGACAGGGTTTAATTAACGTTTAATTAAGTTCAGAGGACAAAAACACTGCCCAAGCGTTATGTGTATCTATGCATATGCTTTGTTATAAAAATCCTGTATAAACTCCAACGATCAACTCTCCATTTCATCGTTTCTGTGTCGTTAACATTCTGAACAAAGTTGACCATTGACCTTGATGCAGGAGATGAGCGTTTTGCATTTTGTTAACCGCTGGAAACCGAAAGCGATATACATGCCTGGATAATTATACTGACTGAAACGTCCGGTTTTACATGCATAGGATCATCTCCAAATTCTTACCATGTAAGCGCTAGCATCTTGCTTAAGATATCAACAGGCTATGGCAATGGGTCACATCTTAAGTGGGCGATGATGACATGCACATGACAAATATAGATGCGCTAATCGCCTTGTATCCAGTTAAAATGATTTTATGTGCATGCATATATATGAATTGGGTACATTTCTTCGTTACAATTATTATTACAAAAATGCTGTCATTCACCCAGTCAAGCCAGCCGAATCAACTTTTGATGAACTTGAACTGAACTCTTCGTCTTACTTGAATCTTTGTTTTTGGAAGTCCAGTTTGTCTGGATACTGCATCAGTTCCAGATTTCAACTTGCTTGTTAATATGAGTCTAATGTTTTGAAGTTCAGAGCAGAGCATTCGATTCGATGATATCATTATTCTTGATCAGTTTGGTTATTTACTCAAGTCAACATTAGGTTTGGCTATGTCTGTCTTGTCTTTTACAACGATGAATAGACTGATTGTGATTGTACCATGTTTTCTCATGCAATACAGTTTGCATGTGATCTTGATGCTCATATAAAAAATATTATTTCTGAAATTCCAAAAGGTCAAAGCGGACATTTTTAACGTGTGATAAAAACATATTTCATCCTGACAAATTGATAACATTATACACGATGTCTTGTCGTACGTTCCATCGCGTTGAAACTTTGAAGTAACGTTCACAATTATTTTGACAGGACAGAATCATGACATCCGCGTGTTCCTAACAATGCATTATGCATGTCAGAAGGGAAAAATTTAAACGAGGATGAGCTCGCTGCGTAATCTTTTCTCTTTTCTTTTATTAAATTACAAAGGACATGTAGATCCTTCCAGCGTCTAAAGTAACATTTTTATATACCAATTGTAAAATCATTTTACGGCACATGACGCCTATGTAATTTTGACATTTTCCTGGCAATGCTTATTATAGGTCAACTACAACCCTACATTTTGGCATTACTTTACTAGAAAATGCTTATACATGTATGTACGAATTTATATTAACTTACTGTAAGACAAAATTTCTTTGAAATGAAGAAGCTTGTACTTCAAATTGCAAATAACCATAAACGTAGCTACTGATTGAAAGTCGCGAAGCATTTTTGAATAGCTGAATAATCTCATATAAATAACTCTAATAGGTTTCGGAACCGGGCAAGTGGAAAATCCCTTAATTGATCAGGATTATATATCGATTATCGTACGTCAAAGGTTTCACTAACACTAAATTTAAGACTCAGAGGTCGTCAGGTTTAGTGCATTACAAGCAACTTTTTTGGTTGTAACATACAAATAAAGAACGAACTTTCAATTCCAGTTGTGAATAACCAAAACGTAACATTATATTGTTTTTTACGTTTCTTACTTACTAACAATTGCCACATAACTATAGTTGAACTTCTGGAAGAAATTAACAGTTTTTGAATCGTGTGTCTCCATTTTATTACTTTAAGTAGGATTACATTGCATAGGTACGGCATCTTGGGCGCTTTCTTCGTCGGATCCCTCCTCCTCACCGTTCATACGATATCCCATGTTCATTAAGATCACTTCAAATGGGTTAGAATTCATTCGTCTTTGATTTGCATAGGCTGCGTCTTGAACGTCCTCCACAATTCTTTCATTGACTTGTCCATCCTAATGTGGAAAATGTATATTAAACCTTCATCTTGAACGCGACTGTAATTTACTTTACAAAAATAATTGTCCCAATTACCTCAGGCATAGGCGTCCATATTCTTACAACGGACTCAATGCCACTTGTTGCAAGGCAGCAAGAGCTGGGATGTGGTTGTAAACAGTTTACGATTGATTCATCGCCTTTAACTATTTTCACAATGTTCGTCGTTTCACGGTCCCAAATAAAGAAGCTTCCATCGTCTGAACCGGCTACCACATAATTCCCAAAGAAATTTGCTTCCTTAATATCAGTTGTTGTATTGCAATGACCACAAAATCGTTTGATATAATCCACAGCTTGTTGCTGGTACTCTTTTTCAAATTCAGACAAAATCGGAGGACGCTTTGTGTTAATATTTCGTGGGGTTCCATCACTTGAAGTTTCTATCACAGCTTGCCGGCTTTCTCCGCCCACAGTATCAGTACTAGAACGACTATCAGCTTCCTCAAATGACATAGTTGGCGCATCTTCTTCCCCAGGAGGGCTTGAACTAGCTGCTTCATCATTTGAATTACTTCGATCAGAAGAAGATCTTTGAAAGCGTATCAAAAAGTTCCTTCTCGTACGCGTACCTCCAGACCGTGATGATGTATTTGCCGATGAAGCTGAAGCTCCTTCCTTCTCCGAGTTCTTCTTTCCGTTGCTCACAGTCACTGCAATTGCTTTCGTTAGGTCATTTTCCAATGCTGCAACAGCCTCACGCGCACAACTTGGGAATCGAGACTTAAATACATTCAGGCACTCTTGTGTTTCCGTATAAAGTTTTAGGTCAAACAGGCATCGACACATCCTGAAACGCAAAATCATACAAATAGATAATTTTATTAGAACCTGTAATATCCTCCTGTAGGAAGTATAAAATTATCAAAAATTCACTGAACTTAACAAAAAGAGAGCAAACCTCATATATGCCTTATAGTGATCTGGATCAATTTTCAAAGCTACTTGACAATCTTCCAGAGCAGCATATGAGTCACCGTCCCTAATAAACAGTAAAGTGAAGGTATTACAGCAATTTCAGTTAATCAAGTAATGAAATATCGGAAAATCTTAAAGGTCTTGATTTGCAGCTAACCAATTTCGTTTTACAAGGGCCGCTGCCCTGTTAGCATACAAGATGGCTGATCCAGGATACACTTTCAAAGCTTCGTTGTAATAGTGCACGGCCTTCGCAAATTTTTTAATTCCAAAAGCTTCATTTGCCTATAAAAGTACGTACATCAAATTTATTCATGCCACACTTTTCCAATAAATGAGTATACCACGGTATTGTTATCAATACTTCCATTTACTTACCTTTAATTTTAATGCTTCAACATGAGGGGGTAATGGGACTTTAATTATTGGCTTCACAGCTGCAGTCTCGGCGCTTCCACGTGGCAAAAATGTGCCGTTCTTATAACCATTCGTACACCCATTACGAAGTTGGTGTTTAGATGAATCTGGTTCACAAATAGATCCACAATCACAATGTACATGAAAATCTTCGTCACGTTTTTCAGTAAATATATTTTCTTAAGCCAGGATGATAAAGGTTATGGATTACCGTCTAAAATTCCTTGAGGAATCGTCAAACAGGTTTCACCTTTCTTCAATGTTCCAACCACAGGAAACAAATAAATTTGCTCTCCTCCCAAGTTGACAAGGAGTTCTTTACCATCGGGACTATAAGATACATACGTTGACGCTAGTGATCTGTACTTTCGCTTGTATTCTCCAATTTTTGGTGGTAAATGGCCTACATAAAATATTTTGTATTTAGCAAGTGATCAAAGATTCACCAAGGTACAAGAAGGATTATTTATAACTACATCTAACCTGGAACAAAGTATTGCACTGCCCCTACAGGAACTTCCGATTTTTGCCCTTCATCACTCAACTTGATCATTCTTCGATCATAAATTCTTATATAAGGATCATTAGCACCAACAGCAAAAAATTCAGAACGCACTGGATCAATAGCTAGACATTTTGCTTCAGCTTTGCCACCCATATAATTTCTCAAATCCACCATAACATTTCTTGGTCTCTTGCTTTCGGTTGAGCAAACATGATTTTCTCTCATATCATGTTGAATAATCATTCCATCTTCCCCAGCACTCCAGTAAAGATAAGGTATATTTGGATCTACAACTGCACGTTTAACTCTATTAGTGTGACAGGTACAGACCCTCATGACTTCTTTGGCTAAAATATCGTGAACTCTAACAGCATGATCAGCTGCTCCAGTGACAAGAGCACGGTTTTCACTATTTGGCAGGAACTACGTATAAAAACAAATCAGCAATTAGTGTTATACAAATACAGAAATTTCTTAAACCACTTACACTATAAACTATAACCTTGTAAGGTTTTGAGTAAAGTCTAAAAACGTACCTTTAAAGTGAAGATATTGCCGTGATGGCCCGTCGGCAAATAAATTAAATGTTTTTTTCTATACGGCTCCCATATCGAGACATGTACATCATCCGAGCCAGATGCTAGGACCCTAGAAAATATAAAATTACTCTACTTAATTCCGTTCTTATAAAAAAATACAAACGACTGGTTGGCTGGCTTTTCAAATAATTATATGCAATGTTTTACCTGCCATCCTCGCTCCATTCTAAACAATTAACACAACCATTGTGATTATCCAACTCCGCATAAAGTCCTAATCGATCAATAAATTCATGCGTTGCATGAAATCGTTCCTGAATTACCCGACCATATCGACCCTGAAATTAGAAATGTTATGAACTATACTTCCAAAGTTACTACCAACCGTGGGATTTTTCGTAGAAATTCAGAACATAACTTACATCAATCTCTCTTGCAGCCTGCAACTGCACGATGTTTTTTGTTCCTTTCATTGTGATCTCGCCCAACAGAATAACAATAACTTATTTAAAAAATTCGTCTTGATGACACTATCAAACGAGTGTCGTCCACTTTCTTTCACGAGTTTACGATAAATCTACAATTTTTCATCGCCTTAGAGCCTGGACAAGCGATGGAAAGTGTCTTACTGACGGCAGGTTCCGATGAGGAAGGTCACTTAGCTTCTCCGATTCACTCTATTTAAACAGAACATTCATAAGATTAATAGGTTAACATCCATAACCACTTTTAAATACAACAAAAATATTGTTAACATCACATCCTTGAATGTAATCAAACTTAATCGGTACCTGGAATACTCAAGTTACCACTGAATCTCACAGCAGCTCAAAATACCATCAGTATCACCTAAAATTTGAAAAGATGAGGATGTTTGGAGGTGGAAGGTGTTTGTCACAAGGGGAGGATATGTCGAAAGGGTAGTACTGCTTCTGTCAATTCGCTGGACTTTTACCATGAACTACAAACTAAACAAAAGCATACTAATAATTTAGCATTTAGTAATCAACTTCTGTTTGTAAATTAAATAAAAATAGATCGGGTGATCTTCGTTTTAAAATAATCATCCTCACATTTGCCAGTCACAGGTTCCTTCCAATTGCCAAAGCACCCTCCATCCGTCCGTAGCTCCAGCCAGTTCCAGTATTTTGTAGCCTCTCCCGTTGACACTCTAATTAAACCTAACAGGCATTAATTGTTCGAAACTTGTGTACCACCAAACCAACAAATATATAACTTTCACGCGAACTCCATCTTTCAGCGGATCTCCATTTTTGAAGAACCTTAATTTTTAACTAAGAGTTAGTCTTAAGTAAGTGACAAAACAATTATGTATATCAATTTATTTTATTGTTAAACCCCAATTAACCCACTTTGCAAAAAATATGTTTTCACATTTCCCAGGAATAGGCATAACAAGTGCATTTAGGCATGTACGACTGAGGTATCTCTCTCGCACAACAGCGCAGGTGACACACACACAACATTGCTCGCATAAAAACCAAAACAAAAACATCTCCCTGCCTCTGCTATATCCGTGTGGGATGTAACTCTTCTCATTTGCATAGTAATCCGTGCATATCAGCAGAATCAGCTGCAACTTTGTCAAGTGCATGTGTACGTGCATTGTGCATTCAACATTTTGGTGATCGGGTGCAACCGGTAAATGCAGAGTTGATTAAACGTTTTTAAAGTGCAGTTAGTTAATTGTGGAATTTGTGGAATTAATCTGGAAATCGAGAATGGCTCAAGAAACTGCCAGTGTGGTGAAGATTCCATTCTTTGGAATCCAATGCGATTGGGAGGAGTCATTCAGGTAGTTGTCTGATGACAATAACTTAATTGTTTGGAATTTAAGTTCATTGTTTATGTAATTGCCCTTTAATTCTTGTTCTACATGTTTACTTTAGACAGCTAAATGGAACTGCTTGGGTTAGCTTGCGGTATGATGGACAAGGTGAGCTCGTAAAATTGGATGAAAAATGGTACAAGTGTAATTAATTTAGTAATTAGCTTATTTTAAACCTAATTTCTACTTATTTCAGAGAAATCTACTCACGGCGACCTTATATGTAAGAAGAGGGACCCGTTACATGTCGAAACTTTGGCTGAGCCGTTTGAGGTAGTTTCGGAGAAGACAACGAACCGTTTTGCAACAATTCGGGACGAGGAGACAATGTATGAATGCAGTTTCTTGGCTCCTGATGCTGTATTTAATAGAATACATGGTACTGGGGTAAGGATGAAAGATGACATTAATTTGATCTCGACAACTACGTTGTTTGTTAGCGCATTTAATTAGTGGTAATTGCTTTAAAGGTTGTAGCAATCGATGTGACAGAGGGGGGATTAGGTGTTTCTTCTTGTCGAAATAATCAGCTAAAGATTTGGGAGACATCAACAGGAGTTGTGAGGGTATGATTAAGAAATGTTTTGCGTGAATGTCCGCTTTATATATTTGCATGTATGAAGCTATAAAAATAATAATGTGTTTTGTTTGAAAAATGGTTAGAGAACGTTTGAGGGGCATCGAGCTGATGTGTACTCTTGCAAATTCTTTCCTTCCGGTCTTGTTGTTCATTCTTGTGGAGCGGACTTTGTTGTCAAGATTTGGTCTGCAGAGGATGGTACTTGTCCAGTAACTTTGAAGGGTCATACAGCAGCGGTGCAAGACTCGATAGCCGTAGAGCGTGGTCGAAACTTAATATCTGTCTCAAAGTAAGTAATGTTATTAGTAGTACATATTACAGCTATAAAACGTTTATCAAAATTTTGTGCTTGTACTGAGATCGTAGATCGTAAAAGAGATGCTAATTTGTGTACATGTTTTTTTAATTCTAGGGATTGCAAAGCTCGTCTGTGGGATGTGGGGGAATCGAAGTGCCTTGGGATTTTGGCAGAATGTGATGCTGCAATTAATTCCTGTTGTCTTTGCTCGCCAACTGCTGTTCCACTCGGAGATCCGTTGGAAGGAATAAGTACGCGTTTTTAAATAGTGCTTACGTAGTGTTTACTGAAGATACAAATAAGTACGACGTAATGCTATTTTTAGGTGAAAGAGAAGTTGGGACAACAGGGAAGCTGTTGGTGTTGGCAAAGGAGGACAATACAGTCTCAGGAGTCTCAGTTGCTAATCGAAGGGAAATATTCAATCTCGCATTGCCTTCCCCTGGAAATCGAGTAATATCCACGGGTCCAAATACATTTGCTGTTGGATGCCAGGGAGGTGAAATATTAACTTTCGATTTGCGCAAAACCACCCCTGCAGTCAGAAAGATTGTTTCAGCAACACATACTCCCATTCTTGATTTAATGATACATCCTCGCTCGCCGGTGCCTAACAGACCTGGGGCAGATGAATTTAACAGAAGCTTTTGGGCAGCAAAATCAGATGGTACATGCGTGCTCATAAATCCTGGTGCAACTGAAGGAAATCCCTCCAGGTTTGTGCAGTTGACCGGTCCAGACTGCGATCCAGTTTATCAGTTGAAGCATGATGGAAATAGTATATACACAGCATGCCGTGATGGTTCCATCAGAAAATATTCAATAGGGTTAATATCGAAAATTCTGGAATAATATACATATTGATTTGATAACTGATCCTGATATTCTTCCATGTGTAAGATGAGACTTTTATATTATAAATATGAAATGTCCCTATTGATAAAGGAGCCCTCAGATTATCGTGGTTAGGATAATTGCAGACTGTACTATGTACAAAGGTACATTTATCTTGTATTCTTGCACAATCTTTTTTGGACGTTCCAACAATTGTTGTAATAAATGCCGATTACACGGAGATTTATTCTGTTCTTTCGAATTCCGAATAATGTCTTTCGATTAATTAGCGTATAATTGCACAATTACTTAATTAGAGAATATTTCGGATTACTTAAAAATAAGAACAAATGCAGCAAAAATACGATCGAATGCATTGACAAACAGTATAAGTAAAATACTACAAAAGGATTATATATTAACGGAATATCATAAGTATATAAAATAACTTTTTAAATGAGTCGTTATATACAATAGGTACATTTCTTGCCGTCATGTGTATCTAATCAATATAGTAGCATTATGATTAGCTCGAATTTTACTTGCGAGGGTAAACGTAGTTTGCTAACCGTATTCTAACGACCTTAAAATATACGCAATAAGAAAACTCATTCAGCGGGTCCCTACTCGTTTCGAAACTATCTTATAAAAAAGTATAGCATTTTATAAACAAAGATGTCAGATTCGGTATGAACAAGGTTTGAACTTTTGATTTAGAAAGCGGTATTTGCAATTATATTGTTGAAGCTTATGGGTTAAAAAAGTATTATTGGCCTTCCTGATTTATTCATTGTTGAATGATCTCGGATAACTCCACTCATCGAATTACGTGTAACGGAATTGTCATGTTCTTGCCAATACGCTGTATTATCTCTTCTCCCAATGGATTATTCACTTCCTTCCATGAGTACTTATCGATAAGGTATACCTGTATCAAAAAATAAGGCTTGAACTGTTTGCTCGGTTTACACTCACTCATTCACAAGGGATATAATAATTCGAAGCTTACTTCTTCCAAAGGTTGCCTGACCAGGACCAACATATTCATGCACATCCCATCATGCTGAGCTGCTGGCTTTCCATTGTATTCGACACCCAAAATTCCATGGGGTCGATGCTGTGGGAGTTCCGCCCCAAAGATTTCCTACATAACGCCAAATACAGAATGCATTAAAAATTACAGAGCTAGATCAAATAGTGACCAAATTATTTAGTAGAGATTACTACGCATTTTACATTCATGTATTTTCGCAGGGTTGAATGCAAGCTCTTCTGTGGGTGTATTTCGCAAAGAGGTAGGTGACAATGATTCCTTTCTCCAACCAACACGCACACTTTGTTACTGTAAACACATTAATTTTGTTGTTTTATATCCACACATTTAATGTCATCATTATTTTAAATGGAAGTCCCATAGTCATTGTTTAATACGAACTTCAGTTTCTTTCTGGCAATGATAACCAACCGCATGTACATTTTGGTATGAGGAATAGAACTTGGCATCACTTTTGCATGCCATGGCTCTTCTCGGTTTGTATGGTACTCCAAACCTATAAAAAGTATTCACAAAAATTGATAGATCTCTTACATATAGTGTGTGTAACTTACTACATCACCTTACATGCAATAATAGTTCTAATTAGTGGCAATCTGATTGTGAGCAAATCTATATTGCAAAGCACATACCTTTCTCAATTAGAGGTACAATGTCTTTGGCCCGAAGAGGTAGTGTCGAGATATCACGTACCCAACGTGCTTGCAAGGATTCACTGTCTGCTTCTGCTGTTGTTTTAAGTCTTCCACCTTGAAAATTACGTAAAATTTATTTTTTAACAAATTGCTCTAATATTGCTGCCTTTGTTCCGTCTTTAAAATGACATGCATAATTACCAACAACTGTTCCAGTCAAAACAAATCTGTACCAAACCCCGGTTGCACATTCAACCATTAGCATCGTTGTCGGCTCCATGTCTAGGCCTGTTTCTTCAAGAACCTCACGTTTCACAGCGTCCTAAGCAATCATATACAATTATGCTTAATTAAGTCTTCCTAGCCCTAAATAATTATTCAAAGAAATTATTGTTTTGATCCAAAATAACCCAGCAACTTACGCAGATTGTTTCGCCAGGTTCCTATAAAAAGAATGTCATAAACAGAGCATAGAGCGGTGAAAGGCTAGATTTAATGGTTTAAATATGTGTTTATTAGAACCTTAATTTAGTTAACTTCAGGTATCTCTTACCATTCTTCCAGCAGGTAAGTACCATTGTCCATTACATGACGTTTTGGCTTCTTGAATCATTAGCACTTCACCGTCTTCGTTGACAAGCACTGCTGCCACGATATACGTGACTGATTTCTTCGTTACTGGAAGAAAATCCTGTGGACCTGTAGGTGTAACCCCTTTAGAAGCTGGTAAACCATACAAAACCCTCTCTATAAAAGTCACATTGGAAAAAATAGTGCATCGGGTTTAATTGGTTAGACTACAACTACTTTGCAATCGTGATTGAGATGTGAGACTCAGTAAGAGTCCTCATATAGTAAGCAGAAGCGTGTAAAGTGTGAAATTAGTATGTTGTTAGTATATTAACTATATACGATTAGCCTTGTTTGACGATTAATTCCAATGCAATCTAATACTAACTGATGCGTACGTCCAAACTACATGCATTGCACCCAGCAAAATCCCGTTTCAAAGTGTTTAAAACTAACCCAACGCTTCATTCTGGTCGGTGAGTGTGAAATCACAGAAAATGTTGTCTTCTTGGAGTCCATGTCCTTGGAGCAGTGTTTTCAACTGCCCATCAATAGAATCATTTGATTTATACATGATTGAGCGTTAGTTTTAACGGTTTCGTATTGTTGGCAGTTTTTGTGAAAACTGAGAATTTTTGCTTCTCGTAAAATTTTATATCACATCTTGTGATTCTCCTTAAAACATTTTACTCCACTCTGCATTTTTTTCTTCAAAAAGTGACACGAACTGGATTCCCTTCGCTCACTTTTCTCTATCTTGGTAACACAGTAACACACTTTTCACACGGGTATTTTGGGTGTTCGCACATTCACTCACTCCTTTCTCTCAAAATGCATATCACACAAAATTGTGGTTAATTTCTCCACACAAAACTTTGCACAGGTAAAAGGAAAAAGACTATCAACACCAGCTGCCTATATGCCTCAGTACTTCGTCCAAAACTCCATGAAAATTACATTTCACATTTTTTCTCACACAAGAGGAATACACAAGTTTTTTCACACAATGTGAACACTGGTCTCAGCTCACATATTACACTTGTTTCTCTGAGCACCTATATGCATAGAGCACACAAACAAAACACACTGTTTTGACGTGGTCCAAATCCTCTCTGCAACCTCTGTGGTCCCGTTCAGCTCATAGCTCCACACTCACAAAGTCACCAGGCGAATCTACGAGAAAAAATTCACAAAGATCAAGTTGAATGAAATGAAAGGGTTATATTCTATATGTGTTAGCATGTGCATAGGTAATGTACTTTGCCTGTGTGCTAAGGTGTGCACATACAGAAATGCCTACAACAAAGAGAGAAAGAGAGAAACTTTTCATGCACCCTCATAAAACGATCATGTTACAAGTTTAAACAACTTGTTTTCTAGCTTTATTACTCCTTGAATATTTCCCTGATTATGAAATCCTCGGGGTGTTTAATATTTTTGTTTGTGAGAAACTTGTAATTACAATTTTCTATCCTGAGGGTAATGCGCACACGAGTCTTCACACACGCTGAGTCTCAACGGATTCCAGCCCAAACTCTTTCAATCGAATGAGCAAGTCACAAATTGTCATATAGATGGGATGTGATGAAATCCACGATGGATAGAGATGACATTCTTATATTTATTTAGTGTTGTCGAGTGTAATAAACTATAAAACCGTTGTGCAATTGGCATTGGCACACGTCTGCTCTCATAACAGTACACTCCCCAAAGATATCAACTGAAGTGGTCTCTTTATCGTTGACAAAGTTATGAATTTTCTTAAGGTGTGGGCAAAAATCACTGATTTGAAAATAAATCGTTTTCCTCTCTCCACTCTCCACACGTGAACGTGTGCGACAGGATGAATATTATGTTATTTATCAAAAATCATATACAATGATCACGTTGAGCACAAAACTTGATTATAAAAAGTGATCATCTTAAAAAAATTATTTCGAATTGTGAAACCGCATCACACCACACCACAGGCGCTATTATAATCACTCAGATCAGTTATAGAGCAACAATCAACCCCATTTTTAGCCTATATCTTCTTCTGCCAGAAATATAACGCTTCTTTATGAGAAGAAGACACCGTTATTTAGGGAAATGAATAGCAAATATACTAAAATAGCAAAAAATGATACGGTCTCTTTTTGCTATATTCGATTTCTTTTTAAAAATCTTGACGAATTGCGTCATTCCCCAGTTATCACCATGTATTTCCTCTCGGTTTTGTGCAGTACTTTTTTTAATGTCTGACTGATATGCTCGTTTCGGGTCTGTCTCGAGATGAATACGGTTGTTTATGATGTGTACATATTTATTTCACGGTCGAATTTGGTTAAATATATGCAGTTTTGTCTGTTTGTGGTCTTCACGCTTGTGATGCGAAAGCGCAATTATTATTTTCTTATGTGATGGAATTTTTAGGACAAGACTAGGCTCCTTTTCTTTCGCGTGTAAATACAAGGATTTCGTGCTTCGCATCATTTTTATCTAGAAACTCCTTGAATCGTGAAATGAGAAAAGATTTTTAGTAACGAAACGAGTAACGACAGACGATGCCCGAGTTAAGAATGCAGGGGGTGCGCATTAAGCAGATACCTTCATCTTAGTCGTATTTACTATCTAGTTTTCAGCATAGGCATTCGCGATGTAGTAAGGCTCGACTGCTCATAATTGCGTCTCGTCAGAAAGCAATGACATATTAGAGCTTAACAACTCCTCCTACATATTGTGGTCTATATTTCCTTCCCTACCTTTCATAACTGATCCGATAATATATTTTTAAGAAGGGATGTGATTTGAACGTTGTCATAAAGCTCGTCTTAAACAGCGGCCTACAATAGAAATAATTTTTGCACATCATCATCAACCAAAGGAAAGGTGCATTCAACCCATGAGCAGTCCATGACTGACTACGATAATTTGATTACTTATAAACCCCCTTGATCATCTCTTCTCTGTTTTGTCAAGCCTTTTCAATTCTGTCTAAACTCCAAAACACCCTAATAATGCCACCACGCCATATCCACAAACCAAATACATGTATATACCTGCGTGGTCATTTCTTTGGCTTAAAAGGGCAAAATTGTACAGATTCATCTCATTTACAAACGCACTCAACCAGTCAAGGAGTTGTAGACCGAGTTAGTGAAGAAGAAAATTAGAACATGTCACCGAATGCAAGACAAGACACTACTTTTAACCTCACCTCTGGTAATAATCTCTTGACGAAAAAAACTCTCTCCGCGATTGGAGTTGGAGACAAACACGATCAATCACATTTCACATTTACACCAAACAAGATTAACGTATGTATTTGTATGATCCGTTAAGCAGGATTTTGATTCATATTTTTTTATTCAACAAGTTGTCCCGTTCTCTTTTTTCCGTTCGTTTGAGTTGACGTGTGTTCTTGATAATGATCAGCATAACACTGACGATGAGCTGAAGTAGATTTGGCTTCTGTAGATACTGCTCCGCTACAATATGCAATGATGGTGAACAAAATGTAGAGTCAAAAGTAATCAAGTCAGTAGTGGTATTAGGGAAGATCATAATGTATGTATGCATAAGTAATGTATGTACATGCAAGTACCTATGCAAAAGTAAAGAATTTTTTTACACAACAATGCAATCATCCCTTCCTTTCTCTTTAGCCGACTTTGACTTACTCATACCGTGGTAAAAGGAATATTATATCTGTCAGAAAGTCAAGAAGCTCACCATTGTCAGAGAAGTGGAAATAAATAGAAAACTCAAGAAGAAGAGCTCATAATATTCTTATAGATGGTCGCATATAGTTTATAGAAACTTGTGTCTTGCATTTGCTAAATAGAAAAAAATATGTCCAATGGACAACAATATGGTTTGTTAAGGCATGCATACCTACTCACATTGTTGTGTTGTTGTGTATATATTATAGATTCAGAGTTAACCCTTTGCTGCAAACTTGAAATGGTCAAGTCAAGTGTGCTATGACGAGGGGATGATATGATGATACTGCAGAAGCTATATAGTATCCTCAACCCTTCGTATTACCAGACCACCATTATATGTGGCCTGAAAAAAACCAGGTAATATATTTTGCTTACAATCCCATTCAAAGACAAGCTTCTTTTTATATACGTTCTTACAACCACAATCAACCAGTTAGCTGTAGAGAAGAAAAAGCAATTTATTTTATGTTTATAGCGTGTATATATTCTGTATACAAACATACTTTAAGATATATTTTTCCATTTTATGGTATTAAGCATTCTTTTTTCTACGATTTGATGCAGACTTTAAAAAATACATATATGTATAATATTTTCTTTCTACATTATTGCATGCGAAAAAAGTAGATGAGACTTCTTTCTGATATAGCACGGAACGAAAAGCATTTAATGATACTTGTTGTGAGGATCTATATCCACCAAAGGATGTGTTCTTTCATTTAGATATACCGACATTTCATTCTAGTGTCATGCCTGATGCCTGCATGAATGTTCTTAGGCATATACATGCGTACTTTGTGTATATACTTACACGAAGTTAAGAAGGTAAAAAATTACTTTCGCGATATAGAAATGAAGGAGAGGAGAGGATGAATGCGGAAACAATTTCTTTCAAACTGACATCGCATCGGCATCACATTAGAGAGGTAGTTGTACTAAAAGCCTTCAAGTCAGACACAAACTATTTCGCCCTCCGGCTTCGGCTCGTCGTCCGGCCACGTTCAGTTTTATATACTTACTTACCTACCTTACCTATCGCTCACTGTTGTGCAACAATCATTATAATAATCGCAGCATGAACAACATCGTCATCATCACCGTATCATCAGCACAACGTGATTATAGTACACGGGTGGATTTTCTCAACGAGAAGTGTATAACATTAAGACTGGTAACAATGGAATGCCAAATTATAAATGCATATATGTGATAAAACTCCGGCGAATAAATGTGCATTGGCGAAGATATGTATGTATGAAATAAAAGCTACCTAAGATTAAAGCTAACGAACCCATTCTTTTTTTCAGCATTATAAAGTCGGACTTTACAAACATAAACAATGATCAAGATGTGGGGATGAGTTCACTGCGTTTCCTGAATGCTAATTTTCTGTTATGAATCATTCGCGATGACGAGAAAAAGTGATTACTTTTGAAATATATGCATCCTCATTCAAGATGTGGGTTTGGCAGGTAGAAGAAGGTAGAATATTTGCATACCTCCAAGAATTATATTTGGGAATGGGAATTCATTTGTTTTTACACACGTAGATATTAGCATTTAGTGAGATACTCTGCCCCCTCCCTTCCCCACGAACAAATTTGCCAGGCTTAAAGACTTTATTTTAACACGTTACCAATCCTTAGAATTTACTTGCCGACTTAATGAAACCAGGCAAATTAAATGGAAAGAGAAAGACGAGTTAAAGGGTAAGTATAGAGGATCGTTGTTTCAGGTTGTAAATTATAAACTGAATGGTGTCATCTCAACTTTCCCATCCTAATTTTACATACAATGTTTATAGCAAAAGCCAAGTAAGCAAATGCACATATATGCTATATCAGCATGCATCAAAGTGCAACAATGGAATAATAAAAGAGAAATATTTTCTCAGGTTTTTAAAGAAAAATTCAAGTTTGAGTCTATTCAAGGATTACTGCGATTATGAACATTGGCTGAAAATGTAAACTCATTCCTTCACATATGCCGACGGGTATGGCCTAAACAGAAACTATAAAGGAAAGGAAATGCAAAATTGCTTAAAACTTAATGATGCTTTCACGATGAGCATTTTACACTTAATATGTCATTAGTGTGCTGACCGCTATTGCTATTTTATTTTAACTTGGTGAGCTCATTAGAAAGCATATATTTGCTGCCTGCCTTGTTTTGCGCTTGATTGCAGATACATGTTATTGTCTTGGTTTAATTGCATATTTAGACCTAAATATAACGCTTTAGAGAAGTTACAGGATAAGCAGCATGCGGTTATAAACGTCATAACTCTTATATATAAGTACCCGTGTGTGGTTTCGTCTGTTTCAATGTATCCGTTGTGACCGAGATTTTTTCAAATCCCTAGATTTCAAGTCGCCTGCCTACAAGCATTAAGTCGACATTTAATGTTTCTTTCACACGATATGGTTCTTTAAATGTATTTATAACATTTCTTCTATCTCAAGCACAAAGCTTGAAGTTGAAGCTAAACATAATATTTGCTTACGTTGCTTTTGCTACAACTTCGATTTTATTGATACTGCACCCATCCCCAGTTGCCAGTCTAAAGTTTCAATTCTAAAATATGCATCTACATCCGTTTAAAGTCATAAATATGCTTCAAATAGACAGATGTAAGCTTCACATTTTAAAATCGTGGATCAGTAAACTCAAATCTCTTTCAATCCAGCCCCAACAAGAACAACTGCACACTGCACCCAAGTTTTTCTAAGTTTAGATTTGTATTTGTATTACGTGTGTGCTACGTACATATATTGCATATACCACATTACATTACAATCACAAAATCATCTATATAATTTTATTCTCGTCCCAAAATACAATGTATGCAAATAAAATGCATTGGAATCGCGATATCAATCATGAAATTTCACACTTGATTTGAGTGTTGTAATTATTCATTGAAATCATCCATACATTGTTCTTTTACTGGTCAATAGCGAAATATAACTGTTCCACTGACGGTTTTGGCAGTCTAGAGTTATCTGACCAATCACACTGGCGATGATGAGTTCCTCCTTCCTTCCGCATGCATTTCACATCCAAATCCATGTATGGAAAGCATAACATTGAACTATTGAAAATGCTTTCTGCCTAAATATGAACAAATTTATCTACATTTTTGATCGATTTGAAAACTTCGTAGACGAAGCGATCAGAGTGTCAGGAGACATGAAACAATCAAATCCCTTGTGTTAAAGCAGAAGCTCATTCAGAAAGTGGCTTTAGACAAAACGGGGAAACATGATAGTCTGTCTAATTAGTGATGTGCTCATTGCAATTCTTGTGATTTCCTTACATCTTGTGCAAACTATTGCATTTCAGCCGGTGCTCAGTGGCGAAATGAAGTACAACAATCGATCTTCTAAATGTTGGTGTTATACATTAAGTAGTATACGTAAGGTTTCTTTTACAGAACTGAATTAATTAACTAATTGAATTATCATTGATGTTATAGGGCTTCCAATCATTGTCATCATCGGAAATGAACCATGTACCTCCATCGATTCTCATGAAACCGGCATATGCTTCACAATGTGAGTAACAATCCAAAGAAATTTAAAACAATATTCATATCCAAATTCCAATGTAAATAATTAATTGTGTCACGTTATATCTTGAGTGTCCACGCATGTTTCCTGTGTTCTACAATTTGCCTTACCAAGTCTAATGTTATATATTTCATGGTCTATCTATACTCTTAGCATTGGAAAAAAAATTCTTAAGATTTGGGATCTGCGCTTTACACTGCGACTAATTGAACGTGAGAGTTGACTATATCCCTACTACAAACCAAATAAAATCCCTTCTGTGAGTCAAGTCCATTATAGCACATTCTGCTTTAGTACAGATTTTTATTAATGAAAATTATGAAACCAGTTATGTAATCATCAGTGACGTGACAATTGAGTGGCATACTCGACTCGCCCAACCGCTTAAAAGCATTACGTGCACAAGTATGCAAATTTATCGATGAATTGCCAAAAGTCTTAAAGCATTGCAAATTCCATCAGATCAGAGATTTCCTTTGTGAGTTAAGATGTTTGTTTGAAGTATGCCTACTTATTGGTCTCTTTAAAATATAGGACACAATGCAGACGCGCAGGTGGATCACCCAAAGGAAGCTGTGCATCAGGTTTTGGCGTGTGTTGCGTAAGTAAGTAAAAACTACATGACGAGAGATAACATTGTGTATTGTATCCTTATGCGTGTATTAACAGTATTAAGTAACTTATTGGCCGAGATCTATATATCAATTTACATTGAAAATCTACACTGATTGGACTCGAGTTGAAGATATATACGATTTGCTGACGAATATGTTGTTACAAACGTCTTGTGATTCTTGAAGATTGACAAAAGAATTTAGGTACGACGATAGTAAACATACTTATTACAAATGGACCAAAGTAAGAAGGTCTGTAAAAATGCTTGATACTTGAAAGAGCGGAAGCTATTTGATTGTTAAAAATGGGAGTGAGCAAGCAGGCATGAAAATAAGATTAATTACTTTTCTTGAGGGGAACATGGTATACATGAAAGATAAAGAAGTACACTATTAACTTATATAAAATTATGTAGGCACTCATCCATTCTTCTATTCATGTACAAAGCAAATTTAATGATGGAGTAATGGTGAAAATGAATTCTATGAAAAAGTATACCTATGTTTCGTGTATTCTAGTACCTAATCATTTATATGAAATTAATTTATGGATTTTTTCTCTGCTATTCTTCTGTATTTTTGTAAAATTTAATATACAATTTGTCTACTTTGTTTTTTATTGTTCCTGTACAACAATGATGCATCACATCACCCTCACCCTCTTTGCAATAAAAGTCGTTTCATCTTGTTCTGACACAATTTCAAAGAACAACACGTACTTCAGAAGTAGAGGGTTTCCGGATCAATTCATACCTAATGAGCACGAAGTTTGTCGCACAAAAATCATGAAGGTAAAAATTCTGCATAAATCAAGATAATTTAAATGTAAGATTGGATAGTTTGGGGCAATTTAAATTTTTACTGATTTGAGTTGACCCAAATTTTCTTATGCAAACTCTTATCGATCGATGGTAAAATGCTTTTAAATTTTTTTCATGAATATCAGCCTGCCAACAAAGATGTGTGTCAGGTGCTTCTCACTTTTCATGACATGGAACTAGTCAAAGGGAGTGACAAGAACGGGCACTGCCTAATTGATAACATTGACTTGTTTGGAATGACGAATACTCATTTACCGCATCTTTGTGGGATGCTATCCAAACAGCACTGTATGCTAGTCAATTTTATGTAATTTTATGTTATACTATCCTATTGTTAATAACGTAATTAAAGGTTGTTATTCACAATCCTTTTAAAGTATATCTGGAATTTGGAAGGGGAAATCATATTACGTTTTCAATTTATATGGATGGTCATGAAGATAACAGAGGGAGGAAGTGGAATGTCCAAGTGACCTATTTTGAATGCAAAGACCCACTTCGTGGTAAGCTTCACTTCTCGCACTATGAGATATTTTTGAGGTAGTGTGTTTGCTGGAGTAAAGCTTGAAACGTTGATATTATTATTAATATGAAATAGCACCTTCTGGCTGCCTTCAGTATTACAGGGGTTCAAGTGGCACTGTTAAGATTCTTGGCTACCCGGAAGCTCCCCATTTGGCTGGACTTCGGTACACACTTTGTGTTAGGAAAGAACTAGGAGCAGAGTCAATTTTTGTGAGAAAACTTTGTTGTTTTTGACACGTTATAAATCGTTATAAATGCTACAATCTTACATACATGCACTAAATTTCTGAGTGAAGTTTTGGAAAATATGTATTTCATTGTAGTGGTTTCCTTGCCGGGAAGCTGCTTTTGAGAAAACGTTTCACTTTCAAGGACCGAATTTTTTAACATCTTTGTTTAATATACAGGTGACTATTAAACATCAGAAATTTAGCATGGATTACTATTCATGATACTTCTTCTTTAAACTATTGTTTGGTTGTACAGTGGACAATATGTTTCGGAGACTACATTATTATAATGAGTGATGACGACACTTCTAATCCAAGGCGCAACATTCCACATGATAGATATTGTGGAAACCGACTGACAGCATTTCCTCCTTTTTATATTAATTGTAAATATTCTTTCTTTACAAAATTCCATTACAATTATTATAAAATCCGGAAACATGAAATGTACCCTTGTGTACTTTCAGCTAAAGCTACACCTTACCTTATCGGGGTACGAACAGATTTCTTAGAGGATGACAGCGAACAAGACAACGCTGGCTTTTGTTTGGAATGGTATCAAGTTATTTGGAAGCCTCAAAATACATCAGGGATGTCAGCCGTCCCTTTTCCTCCTCCGGACGGAGACGGACCGTAGTTTATTATGTATTATAGTAAAATAGACTGAAGATGCTAGACTTCAAAACAAACTGTTCATGTACAGTGGCCACTAGTGGGCATCTAAACCGTTATTGCCCGTGATTCGGGTTCGGTCAATTGTGCAGGATTTTGAACAAGAGCACATGATATGCAATACTTAAAGGGTTCTTTTCCATTAAGTTTTATTACTACCAACTAATGACTGCGTGGTATAATGTTAATGTAAAAATCTTCAGTATTGGTGATATAATAATTCATTAGTATTTGTGGGGCCTGATTGGCCTTTCTGGGTCGCATAATTTAGGATCTTTAATAAATTCCACTTCCTTCAAATAGTTGGACATCAATCCTTCAAGAGAGAAACAACATAACATACATTACATTTACATTAAAAACGGAACGTTGCATTAAATAATTGCACCTAAAAATTTAAAAATTAGTACACATTTTTCATTTTTGTAGAGAAAACAAAACTTAATTGTCCATTTCTGAACTCACCTGCACGAACAGCTCTCCCAACCTCCCATTCAACTTGTTCCTGCTTCTTTTTACAAAGTCCAGTAACGTGTCGATCAAATAACATTCCAGTATAAGGTGACACAAACTGATACAGCAATTTCACATTTTTGTAATCTGGAGTAATTCCATATTCGCACAATATGCACTTCTTCTGGGGCTTCTCATAAGGATTCACCATTCCTACCGGCTGTAATAAATAAGTGAGCACACCAATTAATAAAACCTTAAAAACTAATACTAATTATTGTCTTCAGCCAAACATTGTATATTAACTGCATGCTAACTCAAAAAATTAAATTGAGTTAATATTCTCACTCACCAAGTCTTCAGTTTGTTGGTGCCTCTCCTCCAGAACCTTCTTCAAAATTCTCTCGTCATCATCGTAAATTGGCTTCGGGTGAGTTGTGTCCGTCGTTTTTAACCCTCTCACAAACATATAATTGCCATCTCTCTGCTGTAATGTTTTTACTCGATTATAAAGTTGCTCTGCTGCTGGAATTTGCTTATTTTCCAGTAAATTACAGACAACAACACTTCTCCTCAAAACTGATCTTCCCAATGGGAACATTTTGATTGTTCTTACTTTGTTTGAGCAAATTTGAAATTACAGGAAACGAAAAATTAATTAGCACAAAGCCCACTTATATTTTGAATTCATTAACAACTTTAAAATGTCAGCATTTCCGTATTTTCACTCAAAAATCGTAAAAATAATTGTGTTTTGTTGTTTGTATTGAGGATGAGGAGAGCAAAACATGTGCAACACAACAAGAGCACATCACAATAACAAAAATTTGTTCTCTGAGAAGCAGCAGCACATTTTTGCTCGCAGTTCCAGAGTTCTCCAGAACTCTATGCATTGTGAATTGAGGTGTATCGGGCAACTTTCATGTGCATTTCACATTTACTCAGGTTTTATGAAGATCCGTCATGAAATTTTCATGACATGAATTTTTTAGTGCATTAAAATAGTATGCTTAAAAAAGTGAGAGAAAAAGAGATTGTATCACAATTTTAACAATTTTATTTTTCATCATTTTCCAGGTTCATATTTCACTACGTTGTAAATTTAATTTTGCATTAATTATTTTTATTATTATATATGTATGTGCAATGTACATGAATTTTATTTTACATCACTGGTTAAAATCTTTTGTAAGTGCCCAATGGCTGAACTATGACCTAGTCGACTGATAGCACCGGTCCGGTTAACTCCTCCCACTCCAGGAACCGCTGGTCCTGGTCCTGAGTGAAAATGTGATGTTCCTGAGGTCGGTCCTTTGTTGAGATGATTATTATTGTTATTTAGAGGGGCACTACTTGGAGGATAAGGCTTATTTGCCCCTTCTTCTGAAAGCCCTTCAGTGCAGCTTTCAAAGCTGTACTCATCCGAGCTGGAATTACTACTTCCAAAGCTGAGGAATGCTTCCAACTGTTCCATTCCAGAGTTACGAATGGAGTCAATGCGCACATGCTTTCGTACAGAGGATGAGGAGGAAAGTGAGGAAGAGTCGGAGGAGGTAGTGGAAGCTTCAGAGGGACTATACCCGGAAAAGCTGGAGGGAGTCGGAGTGTAAAATTCGGCAGGAAAGTCGTCATACAGCTCTGAAATCTCATCTTCATTTTCTTCAACCTGCAATTTCGCACCAGGATTCAGATAATCATGTATCGCTTTTTCACAAAGATTTTTTTGTAAATTTGAAGAGTTTTTTTTAGACGAAACGTACTGTTTCAAATTCCTGAATTAATGTAGAGACTGTGGCAAATTTGAGGTTTTGGTAGACACTTGGAGGAGACTCATGGGGATTGGAAGTTATGGAGAAAGTGTTCTGTTTAGCGTTCCTTTCTAAAGAGTCCATTCTACTTTCATTATCATTGTCGGGGCTCTTTTGACTAGGGGACCCGTCATTGTCTCGAATCACTATTTCTAGTTTATTTATTGAAATTGGCTCTGTGTCAGATTCTCCTCCTAAGTAAGTTTCCTCCAAAGTACTTGGAGTGTCTGGGACGTCTGTGCATGGTGTTGTAGCTAGGGAGTCGGGTGCTATTGTGTCCGAAAGTGAAATATCAGGGGTTTGCGCAACCGAAGATAATGCGGACTCGTCATGAAGGTTGGCGTCTGGATGAATAGGGCAAGTTCTTGGACTCTCTGGGGGCGAGTTGCTGACTTTGGTGTCTGAAAGGCCGGCATCGGACAATCTGTCTAGTATGTCAAAGCTCAAGGACTTGCTGGAAGTCGTGGGGGATGTATTGGAGTTTGGAAGTTCCAAGAGTCCCTTTACAGGAGTTGAAGGGGAAGCATTTGAGGAAGATGATGAATGGTTCGCGACAGTGTCGGATGATGAAGTTGAGGACCCAGAGCTTCCTAAATTTGCAAAAAGTATATATTATTATGACAATCATTTTGATTCATTAAATACCCAAAATTTTATTAGCATATTTAAAAAATATACGCACTTTTCATTCGATTAAGATCAAAATCCAACGATTTTGGTTTCGCAGGTGGTTTTGGTTTAGGTGGCCGTGGTGGAGGCAATGTTGGATTGGACTTGTGCACGTCAAATCTTTCATCACTACTATTTAGCGCTCTGTGTAGCTCTTTAGGGTCATCCACCACGTCTCGGAAGAAAGGCTTGGAGCCATTTCCAGATAGGACAATATCTGGAGTCGAGTTCTTCTTTGTCAGGTCTCTAATAAAAGCAGCAATGCTCTTTTCACCCTGATTTTCCCCAGCAGACGAATCACTTTTATCCGATACTGGCTTATTATTTAGTGGCACATCATAAAGCAGTATTGTTCCAGTACTTCCACCTGGACAATTCTTCTTCTTCGGTGGCAACGGTGGAATTATATCGTCTTTATTCCCTTTGTTCCTGTATGCTTTGTAAGAATGTGATCTACCCATTTGTCCATAGTTCATTTGCGATGGACCCAGCGCCGCCATGAAACTAGCGCTAAGGCTTTGGGAGAGTCGATTGAATTTGGCAAGCTTATTTTGAAAGTCTTCTGGGTTCTTGTTTCTTACAGGAACTCGCATTGTTGGCGGAGTCTTAGATTGGGGCAGCTCATGTGTTCGTTCCGGTTTAATACTCAAGCTCGAAGGCGATTCAGATACCGGGATTTCTCCACCCTGCGATGCTTTATTATCTGGTTCCAAACTGGAGAGTTCATTTTCTGGGGAAATGCAAATAGAGGCAACTTGTGTTTCTTTTTCAACCTCATTTTTCAGCATTAGGTCATCATCGTCGGTACTCGACTCCATGGTCCTTTCCTGAGTCTGGAATATGAGGACAGGCGTAGGATGATTATGAACTGCATTCGTTGGTCGAGGCACGTAAGGAACCCTTGGCTCCACTGTTGCGCTTGGTTTGCTATGATTGCTCTGTTCTTCGTTAGAAGGGGACTCCAAGGATGTATTACTTCTGGAGTTGGTTCGTTTTAACGTGATATGTCCCACCTTTTGTTTTAATTCGTCCATTACAACGGTATTGTTAATTGTCATCCTAGAGCCAGGTATGAGCGGACTTGTTTTCTGCCCATCTTGCTGATCGTTGCTGTCTGTGCTATTGCTACGTTGTTTAATCTGTGCGGGTGGTTTTGTAAAAGGTCGTCTTTCCAGGGGCTCTGCGAATGCTGGCTTTTGAGGCAGTTGCATACTACGCAAGTCTACCGGCCCGGAAATATTTAGGGATTGTTGGAAGTTCTCATGTGGATCTGTCTTCCCTTTACCCTTCTTTCCAAACACTTTGGAGAAGAAGCTCCCGACCTTCCCCTTTGTTCTCTTTTTGTTGCTGCTCTTCTCCGTGCACGGCAGACTTCTAAAGCTTTCACTTCGACAACTTGACAAATCATCTTCAGAGTACGGTTTAGTATCACATTTGTACGGCTCAACACCAGATCGCCACGTTGCTTCTGGAATTGAAGCCAAATTTGTTGCCTTAATTGGAGATGGAGAGGTTGAAGAAATGTCTTCTGGAAGCTCAGAGATGGATACAAGTGAATTCCGATTCGACCCTGTACTATGCCTGTGCGGAAGTCGTTTATTGTTTGGGTTATTGCAATTATTGCCGTCACTTAAGGGTTCCCAAATTACCGGGCATGTCGGATCCACCGTTTCAATGTGCTCATAGATATTACTCTCTTTCTCCACAGAATCTCCTCTGACATTGCTTCGTTTATTGTTTGCAATTGAGTGACCTTCCTCAGCGTCAAAGTTTTCATAATGCTTTACTTCAAATTCTCCAATTTCGTCATAATGATGAGACTCATCATCACCGCTTTCAAGCTTCTTTTTGGCAGATTGCAGCAGAAACTTTGGAGTAGGAGTGGTTTCATTTTCTGTCTCATTTATACTGTTAGTTCTGGAGGAACCTATGGACAGTTTCCTGGTAAGTTCCTTTCGCAACTCCGCTGCTTGTGGGGAGGAGTCGAGAACGAGGAGGGAGGCTGACTGTTGCATCATGCTACTACTTCCACTACTGTGATCACGAAGATCCCTGAGGTTCTCAGTGGATGACACGATAATCCTACTGCGCTGATTATGGAAATTGTTAATGACTGGAGTTTGGAGACACGCTATACTGTGAAACTTTTGGATCACTGGGGCTGTATGAGATGAAGACGACGAGAGGAATGAGCCTTTGTCTCGCTTTTGATAAAATGCGTCTGGAAGATTTCCCAAGCGCTCGCTAATGTCTGTTATGTCTTCTGTAGAATTGTTCAGTGACTGTAATGAAATACCCAGAACATACAATTAACAAAGCTGAATGAGTTTACATATAACCAATTTGCTTATCTTTGATGAACTTACCCATTGCGATTGCGACGTAAATGAATTCCGGAAATACTGGCTGCCGGAATAACTATTCCACGAGGGCAATGCAGAGGAAGCCGGCGCTGATGATGCAGCTTCTTGTATGGCAATTAACCACTGCTCTAACGTAGGCTTGTCTTGAGATCTCTGTTAATTTGCAGCATTTAAAAAATATATTATCGAACATTTAAACACTATCTCTAGTTTCAAACTAGCTTGTGTCATGTGTGTTGAGTGTTGAGAGTTCATGCTTACCAAATAGTAAACTTGAGATCGGGTCACTATTTGCAAAGGATATCCTTTGCATCCACGGATTTGTATGGGTCGAACTGCAGACGCTATTCCCAAATTAATACATCCACAACATGCAGACAAACTTTCATAGTCTGCTTTTGATTTGTAGTATGTTAACAATCTCCCGTCAAGAACGAACCAAAATTTCTTCCAGCCCAACTGAAAAAACACAAAAAGATAAACGATGAATGTGATGATTATCGTGATTCTAAAATAATTATTCCACAAATTAAAAATAAGAACTCCGTTTTACTTCTCAATGTAATTCGTTAACAAGTATGCATGTGCGTCGTATACGAAACTCTTATACTTTGGGTATATTATGCTCCCTGTACTCATGAAATGAACTTACATCCTGGTCACCAACCACACAATATATTTGAACGGGATATTTTAATCGAAATCAATTTTTATTCATTCAGCTCTTTGGGTGCATGATAGACACGAGTTGTGTAATGCTATATTTAAGAACGTATTAAATTGTCAACAGCATAAACAACAAGGGAAAGTGAAGTAGCTTCCTTTTATAACCTAAATGTGTACTACAGCACAAAGAATTGTCCATCCAGGGATTATCTGATTACCTACATTGGCAGTCTAGTCTTTATACGCCCTCAACGTTATGAGCATTCCAGCGACGCAGAATTGGAGTCTGCCTTCATCCAGCTTACGACACTAAAAACTCCTTAGAGGTTGCACAAGAGAATAAATTGTTTTGTCCATGATGGCCCATAATAAATGTTGAGTGTGCATGGACTCAGTCGAAAAATTTGGGTTTGCCCTTTCACGTTTGGCATATATGTGAGGAGTCAATGGTGTAGAGTTTCACACACATTGCTTCATGTTTTTTAGTTCTGCTTTGTTCGTACACAGTAAGTACCCATTAATATTGCACAACTCCTATATAACATCATATCTTCACACTTGCCAATATGACACGATACGCATGTAAAACGTAACAGAAAGGTTTCGTTATAGTTATGGAAAACACATCATCTCTTATTTTACAAACACCCTCTGGACCACCAATGTCACTAGACCACAAATAAGCATAATGCCGAGTGCACCACAAATGAAAACCAATGCACCGACCAACAGGATGTGTGCTTATGAGTCCGACAGCTTCCAGCACCACTCAACACTCCTTTGATTTTCCAATTTGACAGAAGGATTGGATGTGTCCATAAAAATTTCCTTTATGCGTAAATGTGTAGATGATGTCAGAGTTTTGACCTAAGCCATAATGCATGATGTAGGACCTTTGAAAACTGTGAGAGCAAATCGCATGCACACAAACTGACAAATGGAACTGGAATGTGAAGTACCAACTCGCTTTTGAAAAGGAATCTAGTTCCATTCCAGCGAGCAAACAATATAAAATGAGGCATAAACATCCAGTGTCTAAATGCTAAAGCTAAAGGGAACAAAGCATTTCTGTCATGAGCACAAAAGATCTCTCATGGTTCGTAAAGGTTCTATTTTGGAACACAAGCGGGTGAGCGTGTGCCATCGTTCGGATGTAGTCAGTAGGGGATCCTCATGATAAATTTAGAAATTTCATGCCCGAAGACGGGATAAACTCGAAAGCTAAAAAGTGAACGCAGTGTTTGCTCATTTTATCTCATTTTTTGTGTCAAAAGAAAGTATTTATAAAAAACAAATCCTTCATGATTACACAAAACTTCCGATCCAATTAAGCAAAAGTTTTTAAACGCGTATGCTCGCTCTTCCAAAACGAGGAGAGCATGATTTACCTGTCCACCATTTTGACATACATCCATCCCACCTGAATAATGAGTTAATCGTAATTTCTTGCTGACACTTTTACGCCAATTCTGTGGAGGAGAATGACGGACATTATTTCAGGCACTTCATTAGTGCAAAGAAGACGTGCGCATGTTCGGGCTTACAGGAAAGCTCATATTCCACATTTTCGAAGAATAAATACATATGATCGGTGTGCGCATATGGCGTGGTATAGAATATTGTACATATAATGCTTCATTTCCTTTCTCTCCTCGTAAAGATTACAGTCACGACACAATCTAACAAGAAACGAGTTTGTTGAGACGAAGCAAAGTCATAAATAGTGGGGAAGCAAAGTGCATGAGAACCAGAATTAATTTGTGAGCATCTGGACGATCGCATCGATACAAATGAATGTGATACTTTTCAACAACAAGCCGAGAGTTTTACAGCTGCGTGTAGAAATGATAACGATGGTTGTTCATAAACCCAGGAATTCTCTTTGAGATCAAGAGATTTGGTTTAGACAGCGAAGTGATCTACACAAAAAATGTATAAAACAACGAGCTGGTATGTTACTCATCACACGAGATGCACATGCTGTCAACATCCCATCAAATCACTTGCATTTAATGAAACTTACTTTTAGTAGAGATATGCATTTATTGGCATTCTTCATATTAGTCTGAGAAAGAGTGTAAATTTTTCTCGTACAGATTACCGACGTACTAAACTCATGTATGTACAAGCTGTACCTATTTTGGTTCAAGAATATTTCTCTATTAAATAGCAGGTTATATGCTCTTATTCTTGGGTAACGTTCAATTATGGTAACAGAAAACATGCTTTTCTATTACCATAATTATAAGCAGCCACCCCTTTAGATTGTCAAATAAATTAAGAGAACATCTGGTTGATCATATGCACTACTCGGCTGTAATGAACGATATAGAACGATATTTTCCGTCAGGAAAAAACTGTCAACGCCACGGCACTGAATTGAGAGTATATCCATACTATTGGTCCAAGACAAGTTTTGAAGATTGGAGACATATGTGGTGCATAGTCTGCATCTTCACATGAAAATTAAATACATTTTTACACTAATGTGTGCCATCACAGGTCGAAAAAATTGAAAAAAGCCCAAGCTCAACCGGTGACCGAAAGTATAACTTAAATCTATGTAGGTACTTGAATGAAGCCCCAATTTTCATACAAATCTTATATGACCAAAACTTGATTCCTGCTATCCCCAACCAGATTCAATTTGCACAAGTATAATTAGAAAAATAAGCGTTTTACGCTTTTGCACGTAACAATAATTGAAATCAAAATTACAGAATAAAAGTAATTAATACCCTCGCCAGTGTTAGGTGGCACGAAAAAATTAAACTGCTCTTTTAATTTCAGATTTCCTGCTTAAACGTCCTATTTTGATGTTAAAAAATGTTACAATCAATTTTTTATTCGTAAACGAATTGAGGAGGACGGACGAGGATACTCACTCATTCAATCAAAAATTGACCATCTTGCTCTTGTGGCAGAAATAATTTCGCCTTATAAATAACGTGTTACCGTAATTTTTTTTCCTATTGCCTATTTGCCTTTATGGCTTCGTCTGCTATTATATCAATCACTCATTCATTTTCACACACAAACCGTTCGTGTGGAAGCAGGAACTGCATAAAAAACTGTATTATCCCTCGCAGACGACCTCGTACACGTTTCAAGAAATGCTAAAAATGTAGTTTGCGCGTAAATTTTTTATTTCATTCGCTAACAGTTAGTAAATGATTCTGAAACAATTCTTACATTTAGCAAATTAACGTCATGCATAGATTTGTATATGCGGTAAAGGGCATCGGCAATATCCGCAGGTTGAAAGAAAATTGCAGAGTCTAGCGTTAATTTAGCGTAAGGATCATTTCGCAAAATAAATAGGATGTAGATGTATTGTAGAGGATGAAGTTTTTCTGCGTTATATTATTAGTACATTGGGTGATGATAGGGTACAAAAAGTAGGAACCAATTCAAGTCTTCAAAATTTTTACAGCTTTTAAGGGATGTGCAAGAGTTGTTCACTTCCCACCAATGAACACGGCAAATCAACAAACAACAACACTAACATTAGTCAAAAACGGCTTTTGTTTGCGTTTTTTTCATGTTCTCTGCGTGTAGCGGAATAACTGAATGGCATGATGACCACCTATATACCAGACCTTTTGTATTTGTTAAGTAATAGGATTTTAATGATGGTGTTCTAAAGTATCCGGTGTAATGAAATGTATGTATCTGCATGTTCATGAATCATGATTCATGATGTTCCTGCCAAACTTCATTGTATTCAGAATTATAGGAAACGCACGCGATAGACAAGTACTTATTTTCGACCATCTTTTTATACGAAAAGCTTTTGATTTACAGGAAAACCCATAAAAAATTTCCTTGTTAAGAAAATTACCAATAATACGAAGAACGGGTATATCATCACATCACATCGTGTAGCAGGTTGCTTCTTGAAAATGAACGCACTGAAAAGCAGAACCCTTTTCTACACGATGAATATTCATTTTTTTCATTTGGTGTAAAAATGAGAAATAGTGCTCACGTACCGTAATTTTCTCTTTAAAAAATTAACTTTGGGACCATTTCGACTTTAGAAAATCCTGTAACTACACCGAACTAAATACATGAATATACCTCCTACTGAGCAATTCAGGCTAAGCGTAGATGAACACATACTCTTGAAAAACTATGTTAATGGCATTTCAGCATTTTGATGCAACGAGTTTCCCTATTTAAAAATGATGACTTCTTTTCATCAAGTTCTGTTCTTTCCACCAGTTTGCCTTTAAAGACGGCAATTTTCTAAATTGAATGTTGGTACAAAACAATCTGAAATCAACCAGTTAATTTCAGCACACTTTTCATCTCTTTTCTTCAATGCAAAGGCAATCTTTTACTATTTGATAAGTATCAATTTCGTGGGTTCCTTCTGACTGACTGTTACAGAGAGACGTTGTAACTGGTAACACATTTTTATAAGAGCATTTGCTACGATCCACGTAGCAAATCCATTCATTTCACGCAGGTATTAAGTAACTCTCTTTAAACTTAAAAGGTTCTGTTGCAAGTCTCATATATGATCTTTATGATCAAACTGAATGTGTGGAGGGAGGATAAATTTTGCTTCATAAGTTAAGTAGACTCGTCGATCATCTTCATCATTTTTTATCCGCGTCACAAACTTTTCGCTGCATTGGAATTAATGACAAGAATTGGGGAGTTCTTCTTGAAAATGTACACATTTCATCTTACCTGATTCAACTCTAAATGAACTTCAAAAGTACGCAGTATGGCCCTCTTAAAAATTTTCTACAGATTGAAGCAACTGCTCGATGTAATCCAAGCATCATTCATTACATGCATTCTTACAAACCTACAAACATGAAATTCCCACCCAGCGTTTAGAAGAAACGAAGCTGAAGAATACTTAAGTATGAAGAGTAATCTTGACCGACCATTTGTAGGGTGCTAGTTTCATTCAACTGCTTAATTTAAGAGTCCTGAGTTTTAACAACTCCCTTCCCTTGCAAAACAAATCTTCTTAGTCTCCTTTTTCGATTTCGAGAAACTTGAACCCATTAACGAAACATAATAGCAGGCTACTTATCATCATCTGTAATCTGAAATGTACGAAAGTTTTGTTTTGGGTCTTCACACAGAATTTCATTTAGTATGTATGCAATATGCAATCCTCTCTTCAAGATTTAAGGAGCACGGTCTGTGGGTGTTGGTAATAACACAAGAAGATGACATGATGACAGATGATGTGGGAGAATTCAGATGAAATGGGATTCCACCCAAAAAATTTCGAATTCTCTCAGGCCTAACAACAAACAAGAAAATGCAAACTTGCAAAGAAGCTCACAAAAAAAGCTTGTGCTTGTGTGAATTTAAATTGAGGGTAAAATCATTGGTTGAAGTCCCGAGAATGTCTCATTTGTAATGCGAAAAAGTGACGGGCAAGTGCGTTACAAGAGACAATGATATATATAAAAAAGTTAGAATGCAAAGAGAGAAGTTTTTAAGAAATGTTCAGATGTGGTTCAGTAGGGTTTTTGCTGATATTTCATGGTCAGTAGTCGTCACATTTAGGCACAGCATATATATATACCCTTTTCATCATCATTATCTTCATATCATTATAAACTCATCCGATCACAAAAGCATTGAAACGAGGTGTGTGTTGTGCATTTACTATATAGCCGCTCATTTCTACTTTTAGCTTCATAACAAGAATCATCATAGGAGATTCACTGAATGTGGTGAGTCGGTGAGTGAATTTATCATTTTTATATGTGCATTATTCGGCTCAGAAAATGTGTGTCAGGTCTGGCGAGTTTACCTAAGCCACATAATTTGTATATTGGATTATATATCTGCGAATACGCCAGAGAGAATTGGACGAGGTGCAAAACTAGAAATAGCAAGAAGTAGTGTTACTCGATGATGGTGTATCGTGAAATAAAACGTGCACTTTTGGTGTGGTCGAAAAATTGTAGGCATACACAAGTTTTTAGGCATTGTTGTTGTTTACCGGTCATGAATGAATGAAATAAATGTGTTATCCACGAATGAGCTTTATTTATCTGTGATCTTGTGCCAGGCCACGAGAATACCTAATGAACGAATAAGGCAATCTGTAACGAAGAGGATGGAAATTAGATATTCACATTGGCTGCAAAATGTGTTACTTGGTTTTAAACAAGACTGACATGAAACATAATTAGATGACACATTATTAGTTTACTTTGAGAAAATTGTATGTTTTTTGGTCACGAGGCTAGGTACTGATGAAGGTATATATACTACGTCGCCTTGCGTAGGTCAATGTGGTTACATCCCAAAATTGAAACATTGTAATTTAAATATGAGTTGTGGCTAATTGCAAAGATCCCCTCCGATTGATTGGTTAGATATATATTTTTCTAATTAAACTGACATTGCAGCGCACACCCAATTACATCATGTTCCATTTTTGATTTCCTTCAACCAATATTCGAATTCCGTTGAAAATTACTGACTTCATATCCCTTCTTATCTTATCCCCAAATCGCATAACCTACAACATTTTGATAAGAATCCACAGTAAATCTACAAGAGACTTATTCGAGATGAAGATCACTCAACTCCTCGTAATGAACATCCATAATCTCTTATATCACACCATTAAGTATTTAACAAGTCCCTGAAAGCCATTTACCACCACCATCACCACTCGTTCTACCGTGACCGTTTCAGATGGCAATCAATACTCAACAAATAAGCCATGGTTGTGCCTTGTGTCCCGTCTCTTTGATAAAAGCATTAGTGCAGTTGATAGCACAAAGGTGTTTCGTAATATTACATGACTGCAGCCAATGCCCAAAAATTAATTAGAAAATTGGGCACGCTAATAATAATGCTTCTATCGCATTCACGTCTTAGATTAAATACATTGTTAAGCTTGTCCGTGCATATAGTACATGTAACTATACCAGATTCCATCGGCTATTACTAATTAGCACATTGTGATGATCATTAACACGTACAAGTACAGTTAAGTGCACTTCGCATTTACCATAAATATTCGCGATTAACGGCGAAAGGACAAACAAACGTAGTTTATGGAAGCATACATTCTTTGTGTAGCATTTTCTTGTGCGGGTTGTGTGTACGCATTATTGAAGCTCGTTTCCAATAGGCAAGTTACAAGTTACTATACAAAGCTCCTACTTTATGTTGTAATACCTAAAAATGAAGATATTGTACATAAACCTGAAGTTTGCCAAGAAAATACTACTTAAATACTGACAGTTTGAGTCCACATACCCACTTTTAGAAGTACCAAAAGAGCACTCTCAAATGGTTAAAACATGAGCTAAAAGTTGTCGAAAGAGAGAGGTGGAAGCGGTGTGGCTAAACCACTCATTCCCAGATTTTATAACTTTAGCTTCAGCGTTTTACGACTTTCAAGTGCAAAAACGAAACAGACAATTAAGTTAGACCTTTTGTGCACATGTACTTCCATACTTCTCCTCGATGTTGGCCAAAAACTGTTTCCTACTTAGACCTAGACCCATTATAACACTGACTCGTATGCTGAACTTTAAAAACTGAAAATTTTGCATGGACTCACAATCGCATTCAAACCCAAAGTTTATATAATCAGCCTTGTCAGTTGATAAGCATACCGCATTCTGAACTACGACTACATCAGGCATGGGTAGATGAAGTTAACCTGTATAAATGTGCTTTCGAAGTAAGAAAGAAGTAGAACCTCACAGCTAACAAATTTGCAATATTGAAAGCAATGAAAAGCAGCAAGCTTATTTTGCTTACAATTTGACTTTTGTTATGCACATACCATGTTTGCAAGCCCAATGATATCTATGGATGTGATAACAAATATCTCTGACCTCATCTTCATCTCTGCTTTTCCCTGATACACGAAGAAACTGGTCAACGTTCTATGAAAAAAATTTACCATAAAAATATTCATGGATAGCAAGATCGTAAAGATCATTTGTTGCCGTTTTTACTGGCACATTTAACATTTTTCATGAACAATATACTGCCGCGACGGCATTATCACTCGATTCAAAGGAACTCATCCCCAGACGACTTTTACAGGCAATAAAGGCTTAAAGGCTTTATCTAAATTGAATGTTTACGGCACATACGTCAATGTTTGAACCAAATACTATTGTATTAGTAAAATGTTTGCACTTGCTATATAGCCTTACATAACTACGTAGTAGGAATGTACATTTGCTATAGTAGGCCAATGAGTATTTTCATGTTCAGGTATGGAGCGGAACATCGGAAGGAACAATCACGTCCGATGACTGAGAAACTTTCATTCTTAAATTAAAAGCTTCAGCTACTTTCTCACACAGAAAAAAACATATCCAATTTTGTATATCATATTTGTAGGCACACTTCACCTACATTCCCACCGGACGTATATAATTAATCATGGCCATTTTTCGAGTGTTTTTGGCTAGAAGTCAAAAGCAAAATGCTCCAAAACAAGGATTTCCCCCAAAGTGGATGAAATGAAAAGCAACGGTTACCTTGCATTTTATAAAATGCTTGAAATCTGATCCTGATCACGCACTTTCTTACATGATCCGAATGATCGAAACGTGACCAATAAAAATTCATCAGCGACTAATTTGGTAAAGTATATCATCAGCCAGGCTCTCCGAGGAATGCATCTGCTCGTTAGAGCAATTTTTGTGCTCAAGAATATAACCCTCTGTTCTGAAGTTCTCCTCATGCTACCGCGCAGTACTATTATGGTTCTAGATTTCTAGGATGATTGATACGCTTTCCAACAGTTGTCGATTTGGCTAGCTAATTGACAAGATTGCTATATTCCATTACGCCAATTCTCAATACAGATAATATTCAATTTGCAAGTTTCGAATTATTTATTAGGGTTAAAAAATTGAGACTTTCTGAGTCTGTTCATGGCTTCTGGCGTGAATAATAGACATCGTACATGTATGTTTGATATATTGTATTACGCCCGGTATAAATGTGACGTATGCGTCCAATATGTGATGCGGTTGCTAATAATTTTGAAAATACATTAATCATCGAACAAATGTACACTTATTCGAGGTAAAAAAAATTCAAGACAGGATACCCAAAACATGTAAACGGTTTTGTGCACAAAGTCGACTATGCGAGAAGCCAGCAGAAGATATCACACAAAACGAAAACTCTGAGTAATCATAACACAGAGCAGACGCACAAGAATGGAAGAAGACGAAAACGACTGCCACAATCTGCTTTTCCTTTTCACTCATGCTCAAGTACATTGTGCAACCAATTTTCTTCGTATGGATCAATGGAATTTTTTGTTGCGTCTTACAAAACGAAGAGTACTGCACTACTGCAACCAGTCAACCAACAAACATGCTCATCATTATTATCCACAATACAAGTTCATGGTATTCGTTTTCTCCTTCTTGAGTGCCAGGCAAATCAAAATAATAATGTTTTTTCTGAGGAGAAAAGTAGGTTTTTGCAATTAGTGTCTGCTGTGAAGCTTTCCATCTCTAATTTATCTTTCATTGTGTGGTTTGGTTTTCAGTCCCAGATTTTCTTCTCTTTTCGTTTCGAATCCCTTTTCCCATCCTAATATCCTACACATGAGGATATATATGTGCTAGCTTTGATGTGCGCAATAATAATCAAAATAGTCATAATATACAAAAACCGCATCCACACTTTGGCTCATACAAACGAGCAGTTATTTTTTGTGCGAATGATGATGGTGGATATAGAGCAACAGGCACCTTATAAGGATGAATTTTCCAAGTTTCCTTTTCCCCATATAGAACCTCAGCATATTTCTTAAATGGCAGGGATAAATACGACATAAATAGCGTATCAACCATGCATATCTCTCTCATAATTTGGGTTAGGGTTGTCGGTCATTTTCTATACTTACTCTCAACATCATCATAATGCCTATAACTTTTATTATTATTATTAACATTCGCATGCGACAACCAGTTAAACTGTTTTCAATCATGCCAGCCAAAGACTCAAGTACACTATATGCTTCCTTCATTAACAGAACAGGCTGAATCGACGAAAAACATCAATGCAACCAGAGTTTCAACATATTTTATGGTTTACGGATAATAGAATTAAAAGGTGCTTCTCCCTGCATGACTTTCAGACGAGCACTCGAGTAATGTAGTGAAAATAGCTTCTTTGTCATGAAAGGACATATATTCATGAGTTCTCGCAGGATCAGCATGTCTCATTCCGACTTTGTGCCAACTCAGTCAGTTACCGAATTAATATCGTTCCTGATTATTCACGACCATTGTGATTTACCTTTTTGAAGAGATGAAACCAGTACAATGGAATAATGAAGAAGAGACTCTCTCTCATTCGATCTCTCTGACTTTTTTGTTTAGGGTATCAAAAAGGTAACAAGGCTATGGGTGTAGTGCACCACGCACACGGGGAAATGGTTTTAAAAAACATTTCCTTGCACGTTGAATACAGGTTGGTGGTTTGATGTGGTGTGTTCTGGTGATAATATAATGCGATGTCACACGTCACACGATCTTATGATTCATGAATGTATTCATAAACAGATTCGTCCCAGATATTTTTCCTCTCTGGGGAATAAACATTTGCTTGTCGACATGATTCCGAGGCTAACATAAATACATAAATACATATATACATATACCCAGCAGCTTTTCTCAGAATAAAAAGCGATAGGGGATGTGGGTTATGTGTATTATGTCCTGATATCATACGCAAACACACACTTGCCAAATATGCCGTTTTTGCATGATGCAATTAAAAGCATTTTTATACACTGAGTCAGGTGCGAACACTTACATTAATATCGAGTATTCACGATTTCCAAAACAAGTGTTGAACTTATATTTACACTCCACGTACGAGTCAAGTGATTGAAGGTATGCGTCTCGTATATATTTATTGCCATTTGGGAGAGGAAATTATTTTCTACGAGTTTAATGGCCTATATATCCAGGACATACTGAATTGGTTTATGGAATGGGAGTAGGAAGCGACACAAAGGCTTCACTAATTGCAAATAATACGATTAATTGTTTTATGCCCAATGTCTTGTATACAAATGAATCAAGTAGCAAGTGGTAAAGCGTATCTGGGATTTTCATATGCGAGGCATTTCTTTCCTAACCAAAAATCTTCTGATCATGAATTTTTACTTGGTACTGGGTTTATATGGAATTGTGCATATATACTCCAGTAATCATATTATGTGTACAGTGTACTCCATCAACACAAAAGTAAAATAACTCGGTTTACCACTCACCACTTTCGAACGTTTCTCCAAGTATCCAGTAATTCTTACTGGCTCGTTCAATACGACTTCCTGATGGTACGCCGCAGCACCTCCCGTCGTCGACGATGATGACCTTCTCTTCACTTTGTTGGCGATGCCAGCACTATGATTACTACTAGAATTGCTAGTTGTACTAACGCTACTACTTCTGCTGCTACTGTTATAATTATTGTGATTGTTGTTAAGCTCTGATTTCTCCTTGAGCAAAGTCGCCTGCTCCCTTCTTATCTGTGCATTTTGATGAGGAACAATTGACAAATTGTCGTCCTTCACGTTTGTAAAACTCGCTCTGTCATTATTACCGCTCGATGACTCGGCGGAATTCGAAGTTGTTGGTGACGCAGACGAAGAAGTCATATTATTTGCAACATAAATGTCCGCCTGCTCACAGTCCCTTTCTTCGTAAGGCGACGGGGAAGAATACATCAAGGAATTGCTCACAATCCTCTTGTCATCTTTCGTGACAGAGGATTTGTTTTTTTCTGGTCTTCTTTCGAATGCGTTGGCTGACACTGACGATGATGACAGTAAATCTAGGGATCGGGAGCGTGCCAAGAGCATTGACACGTGCTTGTTGGAATCTGCAACTGCACATTTTTCTACCTCTTCTAACCGCTTTCCAGCTTCCATGATTATGTCGCTGGTAGGTCGTCGCGAATGCTTTTGCTTCATTTCCTTCTCCGGCATTTTGAGACGAGGCCAATTTGAGACACTATCTTAAATTGTTTTTTTTCTCCTTTATCTTATCATGTTGCAAATAGCAATTAACTTTTGGCATTGGCGACTATTTAAGAACGCTTCACTTCAGTACTTCACACAGGTGCACTTCAAAACTTAAGCTTTAAGTAATTATTATCTTGATAAACTCAATTACAACACCGGATTAATTGAACGAGAACAGTTTCTACAAGAATTGTAATTTTGGCTTCCCACACGTCAAGAAACTGCATGTAGATACTTTCGCCAGGCTTTGCTTGCACCAATCAAAAGTAAACTGTAAAGACAAAAAACATTCGCAAAATAAATTTCAGATAAATGCTGAAGTATTATTGAGCAATAATAAAAACCAAACATCTTTAAATTGGTCCATTGAAAGAGTCAGTGTGTGGGCTGAAGACAGGCGGAATACGAGAATAATATGAGATATGGTAAACCCTCAAACATGACATAATAACCATCATATACTGACCATGACCACACCTTCCTTATTCATTCGTAGCCAAAAATCTAAGAGAAAATGCAGACGTAAGCCACAATCGCACAACTACAGATTTAACTTATTTTATGAAATCAAACGAAAATGGAGAGTCGTTTTGATTCGTTTATGCAAACAATTCAAAACTGTACAGTTGACAAAATGTTCAGAGGTATTCTATAAAGACGATACCAGTTTAGGTATTCATATGTTATGTCTCCTCCCATTTAAGCGCAGAAGTCCGGGGTGAGCGAGAAAAGAATGTTACCTTATCTTAAATACCTTAATTGTCACACTGTCATTTTTGTTCTCGTTTATGGTTTTCTTCCATTACACACACACACACACGCATAATGCATACGTTAGGGTATGCATAATATATGGCAGACGTTATGGCCTAATCTTGGGTTTTACCCTTTAAAAGGCTTCTGTCTGTACGCACTTCAACAAACAGGCCATTTAAAAACTTTGACAGTCAGCCACATACGAAGTGAGCCTTGTAATTGCTCAAGAAGTAAGGTGTAAAATGGTGTTGTTACATACAAATTTCTGCGTTTTTCGCGAATTTTGTTAAATCTACAAACACAAACAAGGAAAAATACTTAAAGATATTATTGCTACAAACCTTTTTGTCTTGCTGTGGTCAGGTTGATCTACCACAATAATGAAAATCTCAGAATGGTTTATTTTTCTACAACAGTGTGACTCCTTTCTCATTTCCCAAGTATCAACTAGTCCCTGTTCACACTTTTGGCCAACATGTACATATAAAAATTTAACTGATTTTTATTACTTCATTCGTAATACTCGTCGTTTCACAAAAACTCTCCACTTTGAACATTGATAAGAAAAACTAACAAACACGTATCGCATGTATGTAGTAGTTTGCTGTGTAATGAGAACACCAATTTTGGGAGGACAACCAAAATCATTTCCACAGACATCACTCTTCTCATTTTCATTATTGACCGACCTGAAGAAGACCAAATACGATGTAGTTTTTTAAGGCAGAATATATGTAAAAAAAAACTTTATGCCGAAATGAAAAAAATACGGTTAAAATACTTTCATGAGCAGCACAGTACTAAAACTCACAGCGGATAGCTCTGCTCTGGCTCTGGGCAGCAGAACATAATCAGGTTGAGGCATAAAAATTAAAGAACAATTTCAAAAAATTGTAATGACTCTCTTTTTGCAAAGGAGGATGATAAAAAAGGTTATAAAAGTCGACTAGCAACTATATAAGTTGACTCTTCTCCTGAATTTTTTTTTCCTGCCTGTTGTGATACTGGAAGAATTGAGGTTATATTGAGGTGCGGTGCGATGAGGACTCCTGTCGCTGTCAGTAAACCTTTTTCCTCTTTGTTACTTTCATCTGACAGAATGCTATATGCAGTGTGATTGGCGAGCACGAAACTTGTGACGAGAGAAATGGTTAACAGGTATAACCCAACATGTTTCGCAGACACGCATAAACAAGAGAACAGTTCAGTTCATTCCATACAAGATTTCCGCAGTCAAGTCACGTAAAATGTGCTTGCTAACATAATTTTTTTTATATCTCTCTTCTCTGCTTTGCAGAACACACAAAACTCAGCTAACAAAAATCGCACAAAATCACATAAGATCCTCTCACAGTTTATTAGCTACGGGAATAAGGGGAGCATCATCTAATGTTAATTGTGTAAGCGTCAAAGTTCATAATAATGATGTTTAAGTATGCGTGAGCTGTTGCTGGAAAAAGTGAAAAGGGAACTGTTTCTGTAGCAAGTTTTCAACTAAATGTGGAAACAATATGCATAATACATATGAAAAAATATCTCGATCGTTAACATTCCAAATGCGGCAAAGCAGCGCTTGATGTTTTGAATGTGAATCTTCTTCGAGTGAACGATATAAGTCAAAGTGCAAAATTCCCGAAGCATAGTAATCGAGCATGCTAGAAAAATAATGACTTCCGGTTCTATTCATTCCGTTTGAATTGCGTTGTTTGAATTCAATGTTTTGATTACTTAACATTCCTAAAATGACACAAGTTTGGCTTTCATGGCAAACTACGTACTTCAATTCAGTACCAGACTACCAGACCACGACTATCATGGAAAAGGCTAAAGTTGACAGAGAGTAATATATGGCATAAAAATGTATATTGTTTAAGTAATTCCACGTTTAGAATGATTGCATACCATTCCAGGCTATAGATGTTTTTTGTATTGAAAACTTCGTATCTGTAGCCCTAGCTTGGCTGGAACTGAACTACGGGCAGTTCTGAGCTGTCAACCTGTAAATGCACTTCGAATATTACTTATGCCTTGCTTGCAGATGTTCCAGACTCGCACACCACAATTGGATCCAGATATGGCAATTAAAAGATAATCTCCTAAAAATTCACCAAAGTTCCAATCGAACCTCCTCTTGTCATCCAACAGAAGCACACGGTGATTTTATCATAAAAGCCAGATGTGCTTCAATTTCACTAGGAATTTCCCCAACCAAATTCACCAGCACACCGAGAGCACTTTCAATAATACGCGATACGATTCTAGTCACACTCGTCACGAATATGGGTTTCTGTGTTTAAAAATTTACCTACACAGCAACCCTGCCAAAATGGAACACTACGAATGCCTACACTCTCAAAAAACGTTTTCCTGATATCGCCAAAATCGGTAATATGCAACTTGCTGAGAGCAACCAGAAATTTTCAATCTACTCCAATTCAAGTTTGCAGAGAAGAGTGCATATCGCTTCTTGGCGTTTTGCAGTTCATCTCGTCTCTGTGTTAGCAGGACTAGTCTGACTTCACATTAACAGCAAAGTAGCGGCTCTAACTAACCAGATTGAATACATACAAAATACCAAACTTGTGCATCAGCAAACACTTCTCTTCATCTCCTTCTCCTCATTAAGTTTCGCACCTTGCTGTTCCTCTCTTCAATCTAGTCGAGATGTGTGTGCATAAAAGGCATTAACCGAGCAACCAACTAAACTTTTTACTGTGTGCTCCTGTGTAGCCTGCACTCAAATATGCGAATGTGAGTTGAGTATATTATAGCAAACAAGTTGCGGGCAGACGGCAGACAGACGTATGAGAATCTTGTGAGCATCATATATGTACGTTCATAAAATTAGATGAAAATCCAAATGAAAATTTTGCCGTCTTGCACCTTAATTCTATTTAGAGAGATCCCTACCGCGTCTGAAGACTGAACATATCGAGTCAACTATGAAACAGGGAACTCGATTACTTATTGTTCGCCGGAAAAATGCAATGTGCACATCTCTACATCTTCTGATAATGATATTTTTAAGCAGATTAACAGCATGAGTATATATAATACACATATGAAAAAAATGTATGTTTGGCGAGCAGTATGTGATGCTTTCAGGGTTACCTAAATCGCCGTAGTCCGTGCAATCATCATAAAATAATACACAAAACAAATGTAAAAATTGCATACAAAGCTTCATCTGAAAGGGATTCTTTTCGCGAATGCAATTTCATTAAAAAAATACACGTTATAATAAGGCTAACTCAAAACAGAAACACAGAGCAACATCAACATACCAAAACTACTTATACATGCACTTTATCAAAATCAGTGACTTTTACTGCCGTATATTACTATATTTATGCTTATTCGATTTAATGATAAGTACTTTTTCGACTACGGTGACGTGACTTCACCTCACCTGCCCAACAACTCAAAGATTGTTTCTCATGTATTATTGTTGTACTGTAACATAAACGCGTGTACTCCGAGATGTTCATTGAGGAAATAATTGTAAACATATTTTTGGCTACAGTTAAAGTTATTATAACATAAAAACATAACAGATAAAAAACATGCGTACTAACATGCACGTTTTCCTTGCCTCGTGGACGGACAGGTAAATTTGTTGTTGTACAAAACGATTCTCTTGATAATATATCTGATTGAACGCTTGAGAAACCCCTTTTGATAATGATGCTGATTAGGCATTTCCGTCACAGAAATGTCCATGACACTGTTGACTTGATGCGGAATGAATGTGTTGAAGTTGCTATTATACTTCTTGGCTAAAAGGCATTTTGCAGAGGCATTATATCGTGAGTGAGTGAGGGTTGAGGCTCTCTGATTGAAATGAATCTAGATTGAACGTTTTCAACATACAAGTAATATGCTCATGCATGAATTCTACGGACTACGGAGCGGATATAAATTGTTGATTGTGTAATTACACATATATCTTTCTTATAAGGTGTGATTGTGATAAATTCAGAGAGATCTGACCTAAAAATGCTTATTAATCCACAAAATTTGTTAAATGCAGGAAAAAGTAATAAAAAATCGGTCTGATAATTTCTGATTCATGGCCGAGGAAGGAGATCCTTCCTTAAAATATATGTACTTTCTTTCTACGCAGAAGAGAGGAACTCGGTTTCTTTTTGACTCGTATGCTTTTATTATTTCCATTGTCATGTTATGCATCATTAAAATCTTTCCATGTTATCACGTCTTTAAACCTATACGTTATAGTATTGTTCCTAAAAATATATGCAGGTACACATTAAATACAAATTCAATTATAACATTATAAGGTGTTTTACGAGGATATTTCAATCGTGTATATAATTTTACGCTATGAAATCAACTGTCGTAACGCGTCTAACTCTAACCTACAATTAGTCGAGTTTACGTCTTTGATTAACGCCTTAATTCTATTACATCACATCCACAGATCCACGCCACGCACGCACTCACACGTCACACCTCTACTTCCATACGCTGTTAAAATAATTATTTTTTTAGCTAGGCACGGAATGAACAAAGGCAGGGTTGACGTAGCTATTTTCATTTGTAAATATCGCTGTATTATTATTAGTCAAAATTGTGCACGTTGAAGTTGGCACTGTAAATATTGGGGAGGTGGAGCCAGAGCTGCCATTGTCGTTATTATGAAATTCACTGGTTCTAGGAGCTACAGCTATTCCTGGTGGAACACCGTTCGGAACCGGCGGGTTCGGAGGAACACTATTATTGTCACTAGTTTTATTACTACTGTGGGGAATGATGTCTTCGGGAAATAAGTCGTCGTATGAAGGAGGTAAGTCATCCAAAGGCTTGAATAATGTATCACGTGAAAGTCCATATGCTGCTGGAGATCTTCCCACTGCTTCAGTATCCCGGCTTCGCAAATTTTCATGGAATCTTGCCACAGCTTCGGGATTGCTTGATAGCGCGTAAGGATCCAACTTGCCAACGCATGATTTGCAGCAAACCCGTAACAACAGTCCGAGCAAAAGGACACAAATGATTGAGATCATCACGACGAGGGCGATAAATGCTGGGTGCGCTACTGTTGGATATTTTTCCATGGGTTCTGGGATTTGACCACCGTTTCCTTTGTTGGAGTTGTGGCCGTGTAGTTGTATGATCATGTCTTCGTATCCAAAAGGCTTCTTGTGAAGATTTCGACTGTGTATTGCCTCCTCCATTCGAAGTACGTCGAGTAAGTCACTGTTTCCTCGGGAAGAAGGGTGGGTCGATGATGAATTGTTGGTTCGTTGAATGCAAAGCTTTTCGTCGAGGCCAAATTCATCAGTGTGAATGCCACAATTGATGACTTCGCCATCGCAGAATACTTCTTCTCGAACACAGGCGGCAACCGGCTCCCGCTCACTTTGAGGAATGTCGCAAGGCCAGAGTTTTGCTCCGAATTCGTCGTAGAACGGTGGTCCATGTGGGCATGCTAAATCACAAATCAATCAGACGTTAAATAATTCACACACGATTAGATAAATGTTTAGTATATTTGTGTGCATGTATGATCTACTTCGATATGCGGTGAAGGAAATTGAAGTTCGAAATATATAGCCCATGTCATAGAATGGCACTTGCTTCTTCAGATATGTGCTATTGTCTATTTCATGGTCACGATAAATAAAACGAATGGACAATGTCTTTCCGTCCGGAACAATTATACTTCTTGGACCCACGCCGTCTAGTACACTCGGCCTACTTCCGCCACTGCTCTCTTGAGTTTTGCCGCACACTTTGACGGGGGATTTTCCTTGGATTTGGAACTAGTTATGAAACCAAATACATATACAAGAGGTCAGCTAATTGTATACAATATATTTATTACGCGCATGTGTCAAGTCTTAAGTAACCCATTAAAAAGTTTATACATATCCACCTCAAGAATACTGAAGCACTTGATAATATTCCCATTCTCAGCAATCACCAATAAACTTCTGTTGAAAGTATTATATGCTGGAATTTCTAGTTCTTGAATCACAGCCATGATCCCATGTCCTTTTGGCGGAGTGACCTTGAAAGGTACCGTGCTTCCTAAAGATGCTTTCCCCAGAGTTTCGATAATTTCTTCCGATTTTATCCATGGTTTGCCTTCAGCGATCGGGAGCACTGTCGTGAAATGTGGATAATTTTCTAAATGTAGAACATTTGACTCGTACAAAAATGGCACTGACGACGATATATTCGGACGAACTAGCGATAAAATTGAAGCTGTAAATTAAAAAATAATTTTCCGCAAGTAATTAACCTACTTCTTGTGTATGGAGATAAGATTATGTGTACATATATGCGGTCAGTGGAGCAGTGGTTCACTTACGTCCATATTCGACTGCGACTACGATTGTCGGCATAAAAATTGTCACAAGGATTGTTTCACAGAGAGCAGCTACAGATCTCATTTTCATAAAGACTGGAAAATGTCACAGCTCACACGTCACAACACGAGAGAGACGAATCAGGAATCTCTTGTCACACGCTTTAGCTAATGCGAATTCTCGCTAAAGTATCATCACCTTCCAATTTGCTCCGTCATAATCATAGGAAAACTCTGGAAGAAAGAAAATCGTTTTTGGAACAAAATTAGAAATAGCTTAAAACATGACAAGAGAATGAGTGGCAAATGGGATAATTGCCTCTAAATATATGATTACCTTAAATCCACCTTTTCTACAAGCAACCTTGAAATTCCATGCGTGTAAGCTTGTCTTGATGAGATTCTCTTGACGTTCGTTGCTAATTAATAAACAGTATAAGTAAATACTTGAGTTGAAACGAAAAATCCGCGTGCAGTCCACTTTGTTTTAAGTTAAAAAGGATGTGGAACTTTTAATCGCAGAAGGATGCGGTTTGAACTCATATAGTCACGGCTAACTACAAATGAAAACGAAATATATGGACAATGAAAAATTATTCGTACCACACTGATAGAGTATTTATTACGGCATATATTACGCTATAATTCTTAAAATTTAAGAGGAAGCCAAGTATCAAAAACTCTCATACTCCTTCACTGTCCGTTGTCAGAGACTTTGCGCCATTGCATAAGGAAAGGCTAATTTTATAAAAGTCATTAATTCAAAAGGTAAAAAACAAAACTTACAAATTAGCATTGCCTATTCATATCCACTTTCTACGTAAATAAAAACTCAGTCATGTTTCCCAATGGACAAACATCGGCAACTTAAAACTGTTGTAATAGCACACACACCTTGATTAAACAAGTAAACCGATTGTGTAAAGGCTTTTATATTTATTATATTCCAACTTAAATTTTATGCATGCAAAAAATGAAGTAACTGTCCGCTTCTTATAGATTGTTTAAAGTTATATAGTCACCCTTGTGGGAAGTGAGTATCAAGACAAGAGATGAGGAGGCACTTTTATCCTCCGTCATGACTATCGTCTCAGTCTTGCAGTCTTTGAAAAGAAATACATCTTTCGCATATGAACACCGCTGCGTCCCATTGCTCTTAAAATATTAAACTTTGTCAAACGTATTGCACACAAAAACGAAATGCTAATTTCCTCCGCTCTCCGCTCCACATGTGCACACCTGCTACATTTGCAAATTTTTGCATGGAATGAAATCTCGCCTGGAACACTATTATAAGATTGGAAGAGAAATCACTTCACATTTTGCAGGTAAAACGTATTGTTAAAATTCGTACCCGAACTAATGTGCACACATTTTCTGTCTCAGTAGCCTCAGTAGTCTTATTAGTCGTACAGTGAAAACTGGAACTCAGGACGACATTATGCAGTGCCACTATCAGCAATCAAAATGACGTAAGCGAGTAGTTTTGCAAATCTCATAATCTACTGTGATACATGGCTGGAGGCTGAATAATCATCTTTCTACAATACAAGATCCTCCAAACCCAAAGCCAGCTTAGAAACCTATATGAAACCATATGAAACTAGAGAACACACGCGTTGTAGAAGAGGAGAGTTTGCAAGGAGGTGCATATGACACGGAGTATGGAATACCCATTTGAAATTTATGTTAAACACTTGTAATTTGCAACTCTACAAAAAAGGAGTATAGATGAGTCTTTTGCAGCAGGTAAAAAAGTCAACAAAAATACATAAATGAGGGCAACAGGTGCTGCGATAGAGTTTTGTGTGCAGTTGTTGGCTGCTGGCTCTCATTTCAACTTTACTTTAACAATTTTTATGGAACGGTTCTACAAATAAATAGGAAAATGAGAGCTGATTATGGCTACAAATGTAAACATAATTTATTCTGGTACTGTGCTGTGTCTGTTTGGGACAAAAATACATGTACTTTTGGCTATCTCGATATTAATTTTCTAAGAAGAAGTTCCATATTTGCTGTGTTACGCATATTAAACGGAGATTTATCTGGCAGTGATTGAGCAATTGAAGCTTCTGCATTTCCCCAGATACAAAAAATGATAAATGAAACACTTTTTAAAAAATGCATAAATGAGCTATATTTACATTTTCATGGGTCGTATGATCAAAACTTATCACCACCCGTCTATCTCGAAACTGTGAGAAAATTGGGATGCAAAAATGTTTTATGGATGCATGTAAATTCTGTTTAATCCCCCTCCAAAAGAACTTTTTATGTTTTATTTTTTTAAATGTCGGCATGTATTCCAACTCCCAACTCAGGGAGAACGTCACAAGAATACTAGCTTACCATCAATCAGACGTCAACTCATCATCACGAAAGATCCAATAGCGGATGTCCTTTGCTCATTATATTTTCATTTTCGATAGTTGTCTCTATCTCGTCGGTCACGTTTGCTTTTGTATATTATGGAAATATACTGTTTGCGAATTGCGAGGCACAATAACACACATGTAAAATAGTTGATAATGAAATTTCCTGTTCCAATCCACAGTTCAAACAAGCTCTTGAAAATATCTTCTCTGAAAGCCAAACTTCTTTCACTGTGAATATTCCAGTATTTCCAGCCGCTGGTTTCAGTGTGCACTTTAAAGCATTGGATAGCTTATGTGGTTAACGGCTTCCAAAAAATTCTTCGACTATTCCAATAGGCATCCGAAAATCAAATGATTTCTTCCATCGGGAGTATAGAAAATCAATGCAAGCCCACTATCATCATATTCTTGCTCCAATCCAAGCCTTCCCCAATGAAAAGAACACAAATTGATCATTTTTTTGTTTCATCCAGTCTTTGTCGTGACATTTTTCCGTGTTTTCTACCTTACGTGGATTTTTTGTTTGAAATTATGACCCTGAAAACATGTCAATGCAGTTTTGTCTCTCATATCTCCCAACCTAGCTTTAGCTGAAAATGTGAGTGTAAGGTTTGCATGTATGCACGTATTCCATGAGCTTCGTTTTTTGTTTGTTTCGCGTTATATTTTACTTTACTCTGATGTCTGTAGATTTCCACGAAGTGTTTTATGTTCTGCATACAAATATTGCACGCACGCTTTCCTCAACAAATTTGTTTGCTATAAACCAATCGGTGTTTGATATGTAATCCTCGGCTCGGCATAGCTAAAAAATATGAGCAAATACGTAAAGATAATCAATATCATGTGATTTTTTATGAATATGAAAACTATATAGTTGTTATTAGTGCTGAAACATTTACTAAAAAAGCAAGGACGCTTTATTTGACAAACAAGTTGGATACAAAGAGCTGAGTGCGTAATATGGATCTTGTTTTTACCAAGGCGGAAAAAGAACGCATCCCCGTGACGTATTATTAGGGAGCTCAGGTGTTTCACATAAAAACATCTAACTAATCATGATTGCGATAAAAAGTTACATTATATCCAGTCGTTGGAATCGGAACTGCAAAATTAGCCATAATTATTGTGCGTTATTATTCCGAAGAAAAAAGGTATGATGGTGTGTTACAAGACTTTTTAATCAAAGTTTGTTGAAATTACTTACGGATATGGTATGACTTCTACAGGCATACATATAGAAATATTTATCTATTCGCAAGTCAAATGTTTAGTGACATAATAAAATGTTCCGAAATTGTATACTCGTTATATTATAAAAGAAATTCAGAAATGATAGCGTACATTCTAATAAAAGTATCACATTTAAAAAATATTTTTTCATCACAATTAGTAAAATTATTAAATAATACTGACTACAAAAATGAGTGTAAATGTACTCCAAAATATAAATCTCCTAATTTGAGAAGTTATGATTTGTGCAAAATCTGGCAAGTTAACTGCCCATTTGAGTTACACTGGCTGGAATAAACATTACCCCATGAATTTTCGGTACATGGTTTCCTATGTTTTGTTGCGGGTATACTTATCTATGTTTAATTGGTCATGCAGAGGTTTATTAGGTTTATTGGATAGCGCGTGCCAACGGCGATAACCAGGGGATATCTGTCTAAAAACATGTTAATTTGTTGTCTCATCGTCTTTTCAGCGGTCCACGTCCAGTCTAGGATGTCATAAAATTCCTCTGGTCCAATCACCAAAGTCAATAGGAAAACTAACATTATATGATTGATAAATTATATATCAATTGTCTCAAACTATTTTTTAAAATATATTCATTTCACTCCCAAAACCACACAAATACGCGATTATCAAAACAACATATATTTTCGCACCTAGTATCACTTCATATTGATATCAGGTACACTAGACAAGCTAATAAAAACATACAACATCTTTGTTTCAGCAAAAGTAAGTTTAGAGCTTAAAATTAGATGCATTGTATGCCTACACTGGTATTATACATACGAGTTCGCGTATTTAAAAATTTTTGGGTCAGTTCTTACTAAATTGATAGTTAAATTAAAGGAGAGTTCTGCATTTCTACAGCTCATAAAGGCATACATAAAATGAAAAATGATTTTGACTTCTTTTGACTCGTAATGACTACATTATAAAAGCTAACGACTGCGACTGATGTGATTATTAAATACGTTTGTGCAATTTAATAATATTATAAAATTTGAATTATCTAAGGCTATGCACTAGCTGTGCTAGCGCTAGCCGACGAAGTATTCTGATTCTGATCTTGAGTCGTAACATTATTGTCAGTTACGACGGATGTTGGAGTTGGAATATTTTCAGCAGTACTCAAGGACGTTTGTTCCGTAGTAGCTTCTTGCTGCTTGTTAGGCCCTCCTTCCGGAAACAAGCTGGCATATGAAGGAGGGAGATCTGTTAATGCTTTGGCATCATTTTCGCCAGCTCCGGAAGTAGCTCTACTCCCTGAGCTACCGCCACTATTTTCATTATTGTTGGCAGGCGAATTTCCACCACGCCTGCTATTTCGACTTCTGCCACTATTGATGTGTCGGCCAGCCCTTGTTGCGGCTCCAAGGACACTCCTTGTGATTCTATTACCCCCTGGCGTGGTAGAAGCAGCAGTTGTAGTACGCATATAACTACTTCCACCGCTGCCTTCACATTTGTTAATTAAAATAAACATCACGCTCCCGATTGCCATGATTGTCAAACAAATCCCGATTGTGTAGATCGTCGTGACTGTGTGCCTCTCAATGTCGACGCTCTTGCTCTCTTTAGGATCATAAGGGAGAAATGGATTAAAGTAGTTTCCGCCGAGGTGGCCTGGTCCTCTCACATTTCTCGAATCCTCTCTTCCATTTCCACCTCCACCTTCCCCCTCCAAAACGACTGGATGATATTTGAAGCTATACACATTGTTATTATTATTATTAAACGGTGGGCGTCTAACAGCGGAGTTGTCTCCTCCAGACGAGGAGCGGAGAGATTCTTCTTGAGATCTACGAACTTGGAGATTTCTTAGAAATGTTTCCACATTCTTCCAATTTTCTTGTAGTTTGTCAAACGTCTGAGATGTTAGGTCATGCACGGCTATGAAAGGTACTCCAGAAGGTCCAGGGCCTTGAGTTTCATTGGAATTTGTGGAGTTAGTATTGTTAGCCTTTGTGCTGCGAAATGAAGCAACTGGCCTTGTCCGATATCGGATATCTGCATAAAAATAAATCATCAGAATCTTGGTATATTTTTAAAGGAAAAATAGACAAAAAAATTGAATTTATCTTAAAATAAATTACGTGAAACAGGACTGTCCGCGTTTTTATTGCTCCCCGAGGAAGCTTTATCTTCTTCTGCTGCTACTCCGAAAGTTTTATCTGCACTTTGAAGAGCACAAAGGAATACCAACACGACTGCAACCACGTATCGGGAACTCAGCGTCCCACTGAAGCGTATCGGAAGTATTCCCTTACTTCCCATTTTCGTTTAAATGTGTTTTCCAGTCTTAGTGAAACTTTGCATTAATATTCACTAGATTTGAAACAATTATTAACCAGTTCATAGTGCATCACAAATCACAACTCACAGAAAGTTAAGTCGCTGTCACATATCCACCTACAAGTAAGTGGAACATAACGTGACCATGCACAGCTAGATTTATTAACTTCAGTCTTCAGTCCCCCGGGGAAAATTTTTCCAGCAAATCTCGGATCATATCACAGATGTCGACAAATTATCGCTGTACTAATTCTTACTAATGATTTCCTACAAAGCTTCTTCATGGTAGAGTTGTAGTATTCCTTAAGAAAGAAGCCATGTTCACAAAAACCTCGTCCAATCCAAATTGCCTAAAAATTGGTCTCATTGAACGCTTACGGTAGCATCAGGACAGGACTCGGTATAAAGATGCGTGCAATCTTGTACCTCGCTTATTATGGTGAATATACACGCATTCCCAAAAAGTAATATGGTTAAAGTGGAGTGATGGAGCAAAAATTCACAAAATAGCACACTAACAAAGATAACGTTTCGACTAATGCTAATGCGAGCCCAACAATCAATCCTGAGTTATAATTGCAGTTTTACCACAAATTCAGCACTCAGCAACATGCATGGTCCTCCTTCAAGAGATTTAAAACGCTATATCCTCAGTCTTGGCTTTTTCATACAAGTTATAATCATCCTTCCAATGCAGATTATGTCCATATATAGGTCGCATATAAAATAATATGTATAGATAAATATATTATGCACCTATGGAAAAGGCTTACATGTTGATGCACATATATTTATTGTGTATTTTGTACTTTAAACGTTAACAAGATCACGCATCAGATCTGCGTTTTTCCTCCTCCTGTGGAGGTGCTTTGTTTTGCTTTTGCTAATAAAAAAAATGTAGCACATGAACACACTCCACTCACACCTCTGCAGATCTGATTGAATAACAGTAGTACAGTTAGGACCAAACAGCCAATATTATTCTAAACAATTATAACTCAGAAGAAAGATTAAAAAGATTTGCTTGGCGAGAAGGAGTACTATATGGACGAGATAGATATCTTATGAAGAGATGAAGATTCAGTAGTGATTGTTGTTAAAAGGGATATATGATCGCGAGTGGAATATTGTAACGTGTATAACACATGAATCATGCATGCTCAACGCGTTGAGAATTTAGTTGAGTAATCCTTTCCATCCATACATCCATTTTATCCATTCTTGTGCTGCTGCGATGTTCTCTCTACCTTGAAAAAATGTGACGTCATTTTTTTCATAGGAGCCTGTGAAGGTACATTTATGCTCTAAGCTAAATGGAAATTTTTATCTATGTGTGTTTGTGCTATGCTCTGAGTTATACTAAACTAAACGACGAACACACGCAAAGGCAAAAAGCTGAATAGCACCAAACAAAAAATACGTGCAAATGTGAGCAACTATATAACTGAACAACAGCAATATAAAGCCTACTTAAATTATTACATGCATTATTATCCTCCACTACTGTGTACATATATTGAAGTGCGGAGGTGAACTGGTTATGGCAAAACTTGGGAAGATTGGGGACTAAAAGATGTGTTATCCATTGCGCATATGTATTATATATATACCCTTGTGAATTCTACATAATCTTCCAATTTAACTTTTCAGCCATACTGTGGAAATACATGAGAGGACGCTTGTGTACTTTGTTTCGTTATATATAAAGCGACAGTAATAAAGCTCACAAGCGTCGTGTCGTCGTGAGTTTATTTTTTTTGTAAATCCCAAGTCAATTTGTATCACAGTCACAGAATTATGCAAGCATAACATGTGGTGATGGAGCTGTGATCAGGATGATGAGTGTCGTTTTCCATTTCACACAAGAACATAAATGCTAGATGCAAATTTTGGGTTTAAAGTTAAAGTTTCATTCAAAAAGGATATGTGCCGTGTAAAAAGCCTCAAAATCACAAAACTGTCATTAGACAATAAAAATCTGTGTAGAAAATGGTTTGGTTGAAAATTCGTTTGGCTCAATTTATACATGATTTTACATAAGGATCCTTCACACTATAATTTTCCGTTTCTCTTTCCTTTGTGCAGACTTTTTCTCACACACAAAAGGAAAATGGCTGAAGATTTTTAGCTTTGACAAGAAAAGAAGGAGTTAAAAACAAGACTTTTAACTTTCAATGAAAGAGCTGGTGTATTTAGGTGGATAAAGTTGTTAGGCAGGTTTGAAGGGAAAATCTGTATCGATGATATGCCGAGTAGAACTGCAAACTGCAGCACGTGATTCGTGTAGACTTGATTTAAGCTTGAATTGAGTTGGCAATGAGCGAGTTATTGTTGCACCTACACCACCACGTGAAAGATTGAAAAATGTCGTGTTATGTGTTTCAGCAAAGTGCTATAGGCACTCTGTTTCGTGCTATTTGCATGCATACTTGTAATGTAAGAGGAGGAAATGAATGTGGGCGAAATATTAAATCTGCTGTATACATGCATACCTAAATACGTAAGAGGTACTGATTTGAGGGTACTTTTTAAAGTTTAAAGTATTCTACACTAAACTTTTGGACATGAAAATACGATGGGGACTTTTGCATATGCGCAATACACACAACTTCAAAGTAAAACTATCAACTGAGAGCATCGTGGACATCGTGGTGTGCTGTGGACAATGAAAGCAAACCATAAATCTACCCAAGACATATATTTTTCAGATGGATACTTGCAAACCATAAATCCTTTTTCAATCCAAAATTAATAGATGACAAGGCGAATGCACTTAAATGTACATAAGAAGATACTTTCAAGGTGCTTCTTGAAATACTTTATTTATATCCTGGAAGAATTTATGAATGGAAGACTTCAAAAGATACATGTACATAAACCGTTGCATACAACTCATTTGTCATACGTGCGTTTTTCTTGACACTTTTAGAGGGAGAAGTGCTTTGGTTGTTAAAAGCTCTGATTGCCTGCTTGCGACAAGTACATCTGTACAATCAGAAATATGACTCAACAGAGAGTGAGCTTGCTGAATCATATACTGAACGGCAGCTCTGAACTAAATAGAGATTCATACGTTCAAGTCATTTGAATTTACACTCTGTTGAGTACCACTAATTTTGCTCAACCACGAATCTTGGTTTTAATTTCTTGGGTTTGGGAAGGGTTATGTAGTACAGCCACCTTCCCGCGTTGTACAAGATTCAGATCATACCATACTCCTGGAAACCATTAAATGATGAATTATTTATTGTAAAGTATTTAATAATTTTTAATTTCTTCGCATACATTAGTTATATTCATACAACCATATTCTCTCCACATCCGCAGTATGTACGTGGAGCTAAAAGCCAATGCCAATGCTGCTGGTAGCCACAACAGTGTTCAACTATTTCGAAAGCCTCCTAAACTATTGATTATGTGATGCATTTGTTATTGAGCATGACATCGTACATATTCCACAGAGTTACCACAACTGTATGACTTAACATTGTTCCGTACATCATTACTACGGTCAGTGTTTTAGCCAATACAAACAACAAAAACAATTAGCACGTCGCAACACCCAAAGTTTCTACATTGTCATATTTCCAAATCAGGAAGATGTTCATAAATATATAGTCCCTAGTTGCATTTCCAAATCAGGAAGATTCACATGGATGATGTATCAAGTATTTAGTCATTTCCACATTCACATGTGAATGGGATACATTGCTTTTAAGGCTAATTGAAAGTGATCATAAAACGTATGTGTAAGTGACACCGACTTATCCTCACAATTATCACAAATATTGCTCAAGAAAGACAGGTTAAATATAACGTTTGTATACAGTACAATTTAGAACGCATAGTTATACCACCCCTACACTTCGCTGTTTATGTAACATGTAAGCCATACAAGTGACAAGAAGCAGAAGTCGCAGGTTGAAAATAATGTAAATCTTATCTTGATCTTCAATTATCTGCATCGACATTTCCACAAGCATACTGTGCAACCCTGCTCACGTCGTCAACACAACAATCAGCTCATGTGTGTTCCCTTTCTTTCTCCGACGAGCGTTTCAATGGGAGTACCTACAGCTTCACTATAACACGACAAACTATAATTTATAATGTATAACAACAAAATTACAGTTTTTCTCATGTAATTGGAGCACTTGATTTGGAATCGAGAGGTTTCATAGTTCATTTGTACTTAAACATGTTCATAAGGGGAAAATGTCGTGTTTGATATGACATTCAATTCGTGATATAATGCACTCAATCAAAAATACCATATTGAAGGTTGTAATTCAAACCAAAAACGGCAATACTCCAGAAATGGAATTTTCCTTTTCGAACAGTACAGCTAATATGTATCTGGAATCTCGTAAAAAATTTGCAAAGAAAGAAAAAATACTACCTCATTTTATGATGTCAATTGATTCAGCTAATTCTTCGCAGACAAGCTATCAAATAATACTTCAAATTTAGCAAAATAATTTTGGTCTAAAATCCAATTCCTATGTATCCATCTATATGTGTATACTCGAGCATAATATACTTTTCCCGGCTAGTTAGTAAAATGGTAATATCGAAGAAGATAGTATCTTGATTGTATTTATGTATGTTGTCTTGATTGCACTTGCCTGACACAATATTTAAATTGCGCAAATTATAGGGACGTGTGCATTACGCGTTATAGTATTGGTGGTGGATAGAGAAAATGACAGTTTCTCATGGTATAAACACAGAGAGGCATATTATGCATGTCATGATGATAATATGATGATGTATTCATTTAAATTATGCATATTATTTCACTAGCAAAGTTAAATGAGAAGAGTAAATTAAAGGGTAAAAATTCCCTTGAAGTTAATGCTATACACAAAAGTAATACAATCCTATAATAAATCCTCTCTCTATAATGCTGCTGACTTTATGCCATGACTTTTATATGTAACTCGGTTAAAAGGTCTCGGCTCGACATCCAAGTCCAAAGTATCCCTTTCAGCAAGGTAAAATTGAAATGGATAGTAAAAACGTACGTACGTACAATATTCTACTTGTGCCTTTAACTACGATTACGAAGAAGACAAAAGTGAATTTTTTCTTCATGTTAACGTGAGTTGTAATACACACACGTTCCTACTCCTCCCAGAGCAGTTTTGTAAACAAGGAGAGCACGATTGAACGATAGTCATATAAAGCTTGAATGCTTTGTTCATTTGTGTCGTTTTCTCACTGAATTACAATCTAAAATACATTTAAAACAATATTTTTCATAAACACACGATGGGAAAAGTGCAGCATATATGACTTGGTGGAAGCTCACAGCATGCCTCATCAGTCACAAAAGGGGCATTGTTGGGAATGGTTGGAGGCTGAAGGGAAACAACACAACTCATTGAAATTTTGGAAGGGTTTGGAATGCCAATGGGATATTAAAGGGGAAACGAGGGCCATCATGGTGTCCAGTCCAGTGTGCAAAAACGTGAGTCGAATTTAGTGCGTGTGCATAAAAAGGAGCGATTTTGGCTTGGGCTTAATTCAACGAATGTCTGCACTTTTGGAATTTTGCAGTTAATTGAAGTGAACCTTGTGTTAATTCACCAGTTCAAATTTTTTTGGGTGATTGTGAGCAGTGATGCAAAGTTTTAGAAATGAGAGACGTTAATATGATGACGGTGAGGATGAACAAGTTTTGTATGAAATTACTTTCATTGATCTCGGTCTGCTGTTTCCTGGAGCTTGTCAATGCAGTTGAATATGGGCGTAAGTAAAAATCATGAAACAATCATCACATAAAAGTATTTCCAAGTTCACAACTTATAAATACATTTCCCGTCTTTCTACTTCAAGCATCATTGGTGTCCCTTACGCGATGGGACCGTCTCACAAGGGGACCAACTATATTCAATCCTGACACGGGTCGCGTAATATCTCTGGAAGATTACCCGAACTATTCAGTTGTCATTCCGTTGACACCTGACAGCCCCACTGGCTCATCTAATCAAGTATTCATTTCACGAAGAGTGTCTGGGCCGGGTGAGTTCCATGTCGAAGCACCGCCTGGATATGGGGTTATGGCTGTTGTTCAGAGTCTTGATTTAAGAGTAGCAGATGATGCCTGCAACGATTTCATTCTGGTAAGGTTAATTAACACTTTGTTGTGCCATCGAAATAACTTTTGTTTAAGTATATACATACATGCATACATGGGATACGCATATATATTTCGCCAAATTATGGAATACGTTAGGGACCATTATACTTGCTTGCATGCTCCAAGACACGTTCCAAACGACCTTCTCCGAGGATCACTTGAAACTGAGAAATTTCTGATAAAATCTCTCACTCCATGTGCAACTGCATTTATTGTGCATTTAATATTAATATTATGATGCAACTGATCGTAAACTGACAGCATTCTAAATGTCGAAGTTCAATAACATTCAGACACGAACCAGTACCATATTTATATTTTAATGTTCACATAATTTGATGCGAATTCATAACTCAAAAATATATAAAATGCATATTAAAATTTGCTTCCAGTTCTAAGCCTACAATAAATTGTTATTCGTGGCATATCTATCTTTAAAGGACTCTGAAGGAATCAGATATTAATTTAAACAGAAACGGTACATATTTGTACACATATTATGTATTTGTGTTACATGACGAGCGCACGTGTGCTCATCCTTAGTCCCTTTTGTCATACCGTCTTTTTCATATAGTTTTAATTAACTCTTTCGTCAGCCGTAACACTGGTTTTAATTATTACAGAAAATAAAACCATGCAGACTACAAATGAAGTATATTGCATTATATATTCCCCTTTCTCAATCCCCAGTTTCAATATCAATTATATCATTATCATATAGATCACCCGTGCTCAAAAAATACAATGTCCCATTGAAAACAATATCAATATCGTAGAGCAGCAGTCACAAAACAAACCGCCTTTCAGTCATCAGTTCATTTAAGATTTTAAAATCAAGAGTATAATTTTTCAGACGTAAATTGTGTGTGAGAACTGGATGCGTATCAGAAACGCACTTTAGGCCATCGTGGTGGCATTAATGAAGCTGTGGGAATTGAGAAATTATAACATGGGAACTTTTTCAGGACGAGTACGGCGTGATTGCGTACTACAAAACCATGTTTCCATTGATCACTGCTTGAGTATATAACGCCATTTTACACTATGCGTACATTGATGACCTGAATCAAGTATAAACCAAATGCTAAAAAGTTGCATTATATGTCGGTGCATCTATATCGCTTGGTATATGCATTTCATGCATACACTTATCGTTAGTAAAACATAACTATGCAATATAAACATTTTCTAAATTAGTATGAGGTTTTGGTGACAGCATAAGTAAAACAGGGTTTATTTTATGTATGCAAGCTCCCTGATGCTTCCACATTTCAAAAATTAGATATAACGCAATAATTTGCTCTGATTTACAGGGATTATAAAGTTACGGAATTGACTCATCATAGCATACTTTATATTGCTGATTTGCATATTGGGATAGTTATCAATTTTTGTTTTCCTTCCTGAATTTTTAAATTGGACTTCTTGAGCACAGGCAAAGTTGGGGATGAGGATGAGGAAATCCTACGAATCCTCTCACGAAGAGTCCTACCTAGTCCCAGCCAACATAAATAACTATCAACCCCCTTAGGTCCTAGATTTGTGCCAAAATCCCATTTATATTGCACACGGGTTTTAGAAGAGAACATAATTCCAATGAGAGTCAAATATTTATAATATACCTTTGCTCCTAAAATTAGCCATTTCATTTCTAAGTTCGAAGAAGATGAATATAATGTTATGATTATGACTTGATGAGATCTTTTTTTTAAAAAATTCATCCATGAGTGTGGTGTTTATATTTGCACACATATACAACTTGTAAGTACTAATGTAAGTTCTCGCATTGTAACGCTATTGCAGGGAAGTCTTCTTGAATTAAATGAAAACTGTACCTTATAGACTTCAGACTTGTTTCGTATTCATCAAACACGTCAGATAAAGCACACATACATAATTGCTCGACAGCTACAACTCTGTGAACTGCAACCAAGTGCAGGGATGATCATGCTATTAACTATGCACTAATAAGTTGATAGAAATGAACGTGTTTTATAGAAGAAAAAGAGCGCACCTGCCAACAAAGCGCCTATTGTTTGTCTGTTTTACTTTCTGTTAGAGTATGCAAGTTTCAAGATTCCTCAACAAGAAAAAAAGGAAGAAGAATTGAGAATATGTGTGTTTATTGTTACAAGAACTATCCAATCAATCCTTCCTTAATAGAATCTCACTCACACGTTTGTACTGCACAGTACAGCACACATGCTCGACCTCACTTTTCATTGTTGCAAAAAAGAAATAAAAAATGTTTTATCTAGATGCATTAGGTTATTCATCGCATACGATAATGTTTGAAGTGCGCATTTCGATTTCAATATCATTTTCTCTCCTCTCCCAATGTCTCTAGTTCAGTGAGGTTGATGGGGGTGGAGGTGGAGCTGAAACGACCGGAACTTGTGGGAAAGTTGACATCCGCGACGGAAGCTATGCACCTCAAGGGCTCATTGGGCCGAGGACGTTTATCAGTCCGTCGGGAAGAATGAGAGTGTTATTTTATCATGGATTTATCTGGGGACTTGTTCGCAACTTCAATTTTGATCTGCTCGACCCAAGTCTGAATCCTATGCTGAGGGTGGAGATAGTTTTTACAGCATTTAAAGGTAAAGTTTAAAAAGTCATTTAACACAGCTTCTTAGATAGCGAAATATCTTTATTTCACATTTCTTAAAGAAATAAAATTATTTATTCTCAAGATTGCTCCGTGAAAAATACCACCACTTCGCAAGAAGAAAGTCACGAAGAGAGTCAAGTGCAGCCGAATAATATCCATCATTTGGACGTGCAAAGTTCGGAAAGTTTCACTCCGTGTTCACCGAGTGCTCCTTCGAGTAAAACGTGTATTAACAAAGAGTTATTATGTGACCTTACCCTGAATTGTGGATTCGAGCAAGATTTCGGCTCAGATGAGGACTTCATTGGGTGTCATCATGAAGGATTAATTGTGGGATATTCCATGTCTCAACATTCCCCACCAACAACGATAGCATCAACGACTGGTCCAAGTGGAACAACGGCAGAAACTACTCCACCGTCAACAACTACTTTGTTCGTAACGTCACCCAGTACAACTACTGAACCTTCTACAGAACTTACAACTTCGACGGAGTCATCTATCGAAGTGCAAACCACAACCACGCCCATACCAGAAAGGAATAATACAACAAGATCTTTCATCGGTAGTTACCCACCAGGTACCGGGACTGATGCTGTGGGACTCATTGGTCTTGTCCGGAAGTTCTCAAATGTTGAGGCCAAGCATGGCGAAATCAATTTAGGAAACAAAAGTGACCTCTCTGTCGTCGCTTCCGCTTACAACTCAAGTGAAAATAACGTTAAAAACTCAACGACTACGAGATTAACAACCAAAATGCCGTTTGCGGCAGGAGGTGAATTGTTTGTGGACATCAAGGCTGACCCCATTGAGAACCAGTTGGTGGATGGGGAGAGTCAAGAGGAAATATTAGAGGTAGAAAGCATAGACGACTCCATGTCTACCAGTACGCTTATCGGGATTTTATGCGTGACCGCGTTGGTATTGATATTAATCGGAGCTCTGAGAGTGTACTACTGTTACAACAAGGTTATTTGGAACCCGCATGGAAGCTTACCTTCCACAAACGAAAATCCTCCTCCACCTGGCAGTCCAAATTCTCTAATGAAGAAGATTAAAGCATTGGTGGCTGAAAGCGAGGAAGGGTTTCCGGAGAAGAAGAAGAGCTTGAAGGAGCAGCCTCCGTCGTATGAGATTTTATTTCCACTTCCGGGGGAGAAACTTGAGAATGATGAGAGCTTAAAGGTGTAGGGTGTAAATTAGTGTGTAACTCCTTAAAAAAGTTAATTTCGGTGTGTACAAAAAAAATCCTTGATTTTCTGGGCAAACGTGCAACTTTTCACATACATGAGTTTAAGTAAGCGAAACAAAACGGGGAAAAGTTAGATTTTTATATGCAATTGATATAGAATAAATAAAGATATATTTTTGAAGACTTCTAAAACTACATTTTAGTTCATGTTTTTATTGTCGAGTTTCATGTTCTAATATAATTTTCGAATATAATTTTCAGCAACTTTACAATTGACTGCGGATACTTTTTTATAAATATTTTCGCTTCGACAAGTTTCCAGGAATTTTAGGGCCAATATGAAATTAAAGACTTTTTAAAAAGATATAAGTTAACAAATAAAAAAATTACTCTTCATCAACAGCATCCTTTACTTGGATTAACCCAACTTCTCTCCCATTGAGAGGTTGAACCTTACGAAAGTTGGGAAGCATTGGGAGGCCATCCGTTGACTGGAGTTTCTGGAGTGATTTTAACTCCTGGAAGGATATAGGCATCGCATCCTTCAATAGAATCCACTGCACCTGCTCGTTGCAAGGTGGAGTGGTCAGCGATCCTTCATAAGCAAAAGCTGAAGTTCCTGTAAAGAATTTCCCCACATCCAAAACATTGTTAACGACGACTTTATCCTCTCCGGGCTCGAGAACGCTCGTCAAATGTTTCGTGATGGAAGAGATGGGGGAATTCTTCGGCTTCAACTTTTTATCATAGCTCATCAAGACGCCAATAACTGCAAGAGCGTCAGCTTCTCCACTCTTGATGGCGTCCTCTATTGCGTTGAAATCTTTGCGGTAATGGACCAAGTGGATTTCTGAGGCGAAGCAATTTCCACCGATACAATGTTCTGAGCCTACCCCATGATAATGAATGTTCTCGAGAACGTACTCCCTGTCCTCCTTCTTTATCCCTTTCTTTGCTTTCCGAATTATTTTGAAGGATGGTCTTGATTTCTCCGTTTTGAACGTGAATGAAAGACCAACGGTTTTCCCATTGTTGAGCATATTGAAAGAGTTCAACTTGTACTTTTTGAGAGGGATGGAAACGGTGAATGGACCCTCGCCCACATCCTTTGGGACGTTGATGGGGCTTTGACTTTTCCCTGTGACACAAATTCCACCCCAACTCGCACTCTGAGGTCCACATTTGGCGTCGTTGTAGCAGAACTTACTACCGCCCATACCAAGGACTGCCTGGATCCCGAATAATACCAGTGGAAGGACGAATGTAAGCGGCATTTTAAGTCCTCTTCAGTACACCTGGAAGACAAGTAAAATATGTCCGTTTACGAATAAATTAAACTTAATACTGCATATATTGACCAACCTTACCTTCTAATATTCTTGATCGGATACTTTTCCTTTTTATAGGGAATATTCGGTATAAGATTAGGCAAGGCAGTAAGGTAAGCTCTCCAAATATCTTGCAACAACTCCGACAACTGAGGAATTGGTCCAATAATCCCAAATCGAATGAGTACAAGGTGCGACAGCTTTCAAATTGAAGAAGGCTGGTGTAATTTCAAGTGAATAAAACAATAGGGTTTAAATTCAATCCCTGTTTATAGAAAGTAGTTTAAATGACAATGAGACTAGAGGATGTTTATTTTATATTTAACGAGACTTCCCAAGGAAAATCGATTTATTTATTGTATAAGTACAGCACGTGTTTGATTTCACGTTAAACAATATCCTTTTGTAATTGAGGTCAATTTCATCACAGTAACTTACAAGCAAATATGTACGTATATTGTATATATTTATAAGTATATCGGGAATAAATGTTGCAGCCATTAGTACACGTAAAGATGCTTCAACTGCTCACGGGTCTCATCCGAAATGGAGTAGACGTTGAAGCGGTTCTTTTCAGTAGAAATCTTTCGGAGCCTCTTTGGGAAATGCTTGATGCCTTTGGTGTCCATCGAGTTGATGTCATAATCTGAGGGACATCGCAGAATCGGGAGATGAGACCGACACTTGGGCTCGTCCCCTTCCATTCCTGACCTTTGCAACAGGTCAAATTCCACTTGTAATGGAGCCGGAAGTAGTCTCTGCGACATTTCCTCTGAAGTCTCTGAAATAATGGAGCATAGCGAAATGAAGGATGGTCTTGATGTCATCACCTTTCTTGAAGACATGGGTTTCAACCCGTAAGACTCCATCCTTTTGGGAAGACTGCACAAGGCCCCTCCTGGAGCGGACCATGCGGATGCCAGAGATGATGATGACTTGCTGGAGGTCAGGGTAGCGACGGAGAGTTTTCTAACGACTTCGTTTGGATTCAATTGAGTAGCACGCATGTTATTGTTGGGTTCATGATATCCTCCTCCTCCTCCTACTGCGCCGTATAAGGGTATATCGTCCATTCCTCTGTCTTCGTCTTCGAGTCCTGTTTCTTCGGGCTGGACACTCAGCTTACGCATGATTTGGTAATATGACATACGCATTGGTTAGAAATGTCCTAATTAAACAGATTGAGCTCAAAAATAGGTGTGGTGCGATTTTAATATTAGATTGGTGAGCTTTCAATTTTGCAGATTTGTAGATATATGCACTTTTATGTACCTTATCGGCCAGTGACGAATCCGACGATTTAGGATCACAACTATGGCAGAACCTTTCCAGGTAGTTTTTAGTTTTGAATCGTGGTTAACGGTTTGTATTTCAAGTATTTATTGTGGAGGACAAATTACAACGAAGCGGTTTGTGCCGACAAGAATGAAGGTGAGATGGGTCCCACTATATTTCATCGACTGGAAAAGGTTGGCAGTTGGTTATAATCCCACCAGATCGAGATTTGTAACTTAAAAGGAATGCATCTGGAGAACAAATGTTGTATGCATTATGACATTAATCACTATATGACATTATGTACATATGCAGGTGTACGCTAACTAGCAATATAACTTACTTATACATCGCACGGATGGAATTATGGAATGTATTATGAAATCCGTGTTAATTTATGGAGAAGCAGCTAGAATGTTTGCGATATACTGAATTATATGACTTTTTAAATACATTTTAAATATATCCTCCAATATATCCACAACACTGCCTACTATGTAGTAGCATGAGGCACATCCATTGGATTGGCAATTTGCAATATATTTGGGTTTCATAAACAGACAAAACATATAGAGCCACGGAAAAGTAGCCTTGAAGGAGCAAAAATGTGTTTGTGTTCATCTCCTAAATTTAGGAAAAACATTATGAAGGCCAAGAAGTAGGCAATTTAAGCACATGTTATGAGATAGTTTGTGCTATTATACGAGTTTGTCTTTGACCATATTGTATCATGTTAAAATATAGATCAATTCATATCCAAATTGGGGCTGAATAAAACTTCGATAATCTCAATTAACGAATCCTGTTGCAGGCCATGTTTCACATCCGCTGAAATATCTCACCATTCGTTGCATGACCAGCACATGTGTCACCAATCCCCTGTTCCATTGACAATTATAGTCTTAAGAGGTCTGACGCTATAATTAATTACGATATTTATTATGAACAAAAAATAATTTAACTGTGGTATCTACTGGTTAGCTTGTTGGATTACCTTTTTACAACTTACAATACGGCAGCCCCATGTGCCTCTCATGTCATATTAATTCACAAATTCGCGGAGCAGAAGGCATAAAAGGTTTTTAAATCGCAAGTATGGATATATGATGGACATATTAAATTCTTACGTAGTGATAAATGCTATAATGCCAACAAATTTCTCTATTAATAATCTTGTAGTATACCCATCGAACAAGTTGAATAGAAAAGTATAGTAAAATATTCGTCATGAGTAAGAATTGATGTACACACCTCTACTCCATTCTGGCGGAGAAAGATTATAGTCAGTTTTAAAACAAAATTTACAAAACCATATATCCATTACCAGGATTATTTTAATATGACAGATTTTCTTGCATATCCTTTCATATACATTTACCTTTGCTATATTCATCTGTAACGCTCCGACTTTGCTACATTTATATTATGAAACCGAACGCTTGAGACTGGGACAAGTCACATGTGCATTGCACATGCAAACAATAAATATTAGATGAAGAAAAAGTAATTTTGGTTTGTAATCCATGAATGACGTACGTGTGTACGAGATAATTGAATACATAATTGCTACACAAAATTATCAACCAAAGGTTGCTTGGAGGGTCACCTTGAGAAGTATGGAATTATGGAATTCCAGGATCAGTGTCAGCGTCTAATAAGGGTTCAAAGTCGAATTACATTTTGGGTTCTTCGAAACACATAAATGGACGTTTGAACTGTTGGTCTTTTCAGTATCATCAATTTACTATATATAAGACTTTACTACGTAGGATTATTTGATTCGTTCAAGATTTGTACGTAACCACAACCAGTCTATAATGCCAAATCTTACCATAATGATATATACCATACCATATGTAACACCTTGTCACTCACTACATGTGAATATGCAATGGACACCCGGAAATTTTTTGCATGAAAGGACTAGAAGGTCACTGGATCACTAACCTGTGTCAAGTACGTCTATGGCTTATTTCTGTTTTTGCAGCTTGTGTGAAACAGCCAGTCAAAGTATTTGATGATATACACAATTTACGCATTTATATTTGCTGACTGAATGATAAAATAACACCACATTTATCCTTAAAGATGTAACTCACAATAAACGGCAATTTTCCGTACGGATTATGTTGTGTATAAATGCTACAGTTGTTTGTAAAACTCAAATATTTACTCCACATCATACACGAAATCCTATCAACAGTAATATGCAACAACATAACATGTCCTTCAGGTGTGCATCATCCTTGGCAAAAAACATAACACAAACCATGACCTCTGTTCTTACAACAATTACACTTTGACAAATACCGTTAGTTTGAGCCATTCCATGCAACATTTGCAACGCAAAAAATGAGCAAGGAACCTAACGGAAATTTACTGGACATGACATTACAAGTACAATATTCCGTTCACCGTAGCTAAAAATCGCATAATTAACTTCCTTCCTCTTTTTCGGATTGTCTCTTCTGCGACGTGTATTCACAATCAAATTTGAGCATGTCTTCGAGTGTGAGATTTGTCATGAAATCTGGCAAATTGCAATGAAAAAATTAAGATTTTGTCCATATTCATTAATTTAATGCCTTCATGCATTCATAGCTGTAGCCCTCGATTACATCAACATCTCACTCACACGTGCATGATATTTGCTCTGGATAATTGCAAATGAAATTAAGCAATTTTTGCGAAGGAGATTACTTAGATTTAATTCCGTCTAAATACCCTTCTAAATCTAAAGAGTAAATACATGATAAAAAACAACGGGGGTGTGGTGCGCACGTCATGAGACATAACGCATCACAAATTAAAATACTATGCAGTAGTTGCTATCACATGCCTGCGACCTGCGATTTAATTTGAAAGTCAAAGGCGAATCTGTCAGATGCTTAGATTTACGTAAAATGCCATGTTAATTTTTGTATTATTCCCTGGTCTGGAGTCAACACACGTTATAATCTTACCGTCAGAGATTTATCAATTATTTACAATGGATGATGCTTGCAATATGAAACGCTAATGTTTATGAATTATCGAAAAAACAACAACAAAATTATGTAGTTTCTCATATTAGTCATATTACGTAGAGGCGAGGGCACATAAATGATAAAAGTTATTGACATCCACAGATTCAACTTGAGAAGCACACTGTAAAAAAATTCCATTGTCTCAATCCGCTTTCAGGTCACAAAAATTGGAGCAACATAACCAACCACACGGGGATGATAATGATGACATTATTTCCTTTATGAAAAGTGGCTACTAGAAAAGTAGGTTGAAGTAGATACTCTCGTATATCAGCTTAAAACCGTTCTTTCGTGGTGTTAATTTCTTTGAAACGGGTAAGCTGTGCTTTTTGTCAAAATTTGTAACATAAGTATGGTTATGCATTTATGACTATAACTATGACCCATATTTACAACAACAAAATTATACGGAAGCCATAAGTTCATGCATTTGCCTCCTGTGAACTGCGTACACTTCCAAATGGTTTTAAGTTCGCAATAGGAGCGGAAATGGCATTCCCTGTTGTTCCAGCGCCAGCATCTAAAGAGTTGGATTAAAAATGGACGCTTCTTCCATTTCTTTATGAGAACGGGCATAAGGCGGATTTTGTTTGTGGACCTTTGTTGGGATTTGTATGGAAATGCAAATAATCGGTCAGCCTTTGTTTGCGAAATGAACAACTTTTTAATAAAATGAGTATTTTCAGATTAGATATTTTTATTTCCCATATTTCCAGTATACAAAATGACAATATGGTTTATGTGCACAATTAAAAGTGTCCTTATTTTGAAGTCACGACATGCCAGCATGTCATGACTATGACCAGCATAACAAATTCTTAAACATCTACTTCATTGGTTTTATAATGCCACCTGCTAAATCAATTAACACAACATTCTGGTAGAAAATAATTACTTGATAACGTACGATTTGCAATAATAACTACTACGGGTTTGTAAAGTATATAAAAGTACCATGGGTTTTCGTAAAGGTACAGAATGAGATTATACTTCAAATTGAGAATCTAAACACAATACTAGGCACTTTACAATATCTGATTTAATTGTTGACTAATTGTAAGTATTAAACATTTGATGTACTCAGGACCATGATGATTGCGGAAAGTTCAAAGTTCATGGAAAATTCACATATTTTAATAACAATACAAACTCTTAAGTTGCTCTCTTGGAGCAGAATACACATTAAATCTATTTTTGTCAGCCCTGTGCTGACGGATCTTGTCTGGAATATGAGCAATGGCTGAAATCCAGCTTTCCGACTCATCCAGCGGAGAAAGCATCATTTCCCGATCAACGGACACGAATCGAATGTTATGTTGAGAAGAGCCTTTGCTGTTCCCAAAGAAAGAATTTGTGCTCCACCTCCGATTAATAGAGGATGACGTTTGCCTGGCAGTGGTTCGCAAACACCCAGTGCTCCGACTAGCCTTCAACGAAGGTCGTCGTTGGTCGTCTTCCTCGACAGGTGCTTCAACTTCCGATGAAGTTGCATTGTTGTTATTATCTTCACGAATTGCTTCGTCTTCGTCCTCTTCGTGGAAGCTTGAAGAGTGGTAAAGGGACTGGTATCTGGACATTGACCACGATTGGAACCCGACAGATGAAAGGAGGTCTTCTTCTCCGGAGGAGCTCGATGGTGGAGAAGGGGAAAGTGGAGCTTTTATGCTTACCACGGTTGCAAGCCCCTTCGTGTCAGACGATATTATTCCGAAAGCATACTCAAGCATGTCTCCTCGAGGGCTTCTAAGGACCTTAGAAGCCCTTTGAAATTCGTTAGAGATTCCTCTCATGGTCCTTTTGAAATATTTTAGCGAACGATTGTATATAAACAAAAGAATGCACTGTTACAAAGGAACGGTTTCACTGCGAGATTCTCTCAGATTCTCATGTGTTTCGTATTTTGTGGAAAGATCAACTTGCCATGAGCCACTGCAAAGATGTAAATCGTTACTGATGACATCTTAGAACATATGCCGGCTTTTTATATGACACCAAATAATTAGTTGCAAGAGTAGAACATCAGTGGCATATTGCGTATAGGTAGGCATATACTGTACACACCTATAATGCATATTACATAGCATATATGTAAATTTAGCGTAAAAGTAAACTCATATTTCATATATAGTTAAATTGCTATTAAATCCAAATCCATTCAAGCATTTCCATATAGTCTAAATATGGATAGGATTTTTTTCATTTACTGATTGTGAGTGGAGTTTTACAGGATTACATAGACTACGCAGACATATAAGAGGAGAATCATGGTACATCAAACCTTCAAGGACTTTTAACCCAAAAAATTAGAGTCTAAACATTTTGCAATCTTCATTATTCGCTGCAACTTGCAGCTCTATTGTGGAATGCAGTAAGTAATTTTCCAGAAATAATTGTGGCGTACTTTTGTCAATATGCGTCATGAGGCGAGGAAAAGGTAAACAGCATTACTTTTGTTTATACCCAAAGTACGCGGAAACGAACGTTTTCATGAAAAACTTGAAACTTCAATGGTTAATGGCCTGGAGAAAGCAACGCACGCAAGGAGAACAAGCAAATATGTGTTTTAGACAACACCACATTTTTTAAAGTTAACGGAAATTTTAGCGTAAATAGGAACGAAGCTGCTACTACGAAATGAAACGAATCAGGTTTCAACTACTATACACAACTGCGTTGTAAAAATGTATCCTAATTTTTTTCTAATAAGCAGATAATAATGTCATTTACTCTGTCCTTCCCACTCACCAGTCTGCACTGGTCAATGCTTTTTACAACTACTTTCTTTCCTACCAATCAATGTTTTGCAATAGGCAGTACAATCAATAAGATAAAGGTGGAGTAAAAAATTAACTTGCAATCCTTATAGCAATCTTGTTTCTCCCTCATCAGAACATGACAATACTGTGTGGTGCAACATGGGACATTTATCCATAATATTCATTCTATATGTGCAAATCAGGATACAAGAGATTAGACTGGATCAAGCGGGGGCGTGACGGACCTTTGCCTCTGCCTGCATGTCTCATGATTTTTGTAACGAGAATTATTAAAAAGGGAGGATTACTTATTAGCATGCGTGATACCATTTTGATTATGACTAATGCCAATTTAAAATAAGATGACACATGATGGTGGTGATGTACTGCATCATTTGCAAGGTATTAGGTCCTCATTTGGAAACCCAAGTGACACGTCAATACTGTGGCTGTGTCTGAGAAGCCACTGAAGTCGAGTAAATTCTTATCTGCACAAAACCTGTTCAAAAACTTGAAATGAAAACAGCATCCTTGATTGAATAATGATGGAGTCTGGTAATTACATGCTATAAATAAAAATAATAATATTATTCATTTGCAAAGAACATTGGACATTTACAAAATGTGTACAGCTTCTTCCTTAAGAACAAAGGGCATTCGACAAAACAAATAACACTGAAAATTCTACGTCTTACGTTTATTTGAGGTCGCAGGCGCAACTAGACCAAACAAGCGTCCACTGGTTCCTTTTTTCAGTTAAAAGTACATAAACTTTATGCTTTCAGTTCATTTTACAACGGAGAATCTAACCTCATTTCCTACTAATTCGTGTGTATAAAAAGGAAGAATGCCGTTTGCTTTTCATAATCTAGTTTTATCTATCTAAACACTTCACTGAATGAGTACCAACTTACAGCTTTCACTTACAATTAAATACATGAGGATCGCGGAAATAATTTAGACTTTAACTCGCCATAGCCTGCAACCGCTTGATAGTGATCGGTCCATACGGCATATTTTGGTGCAAGTGAACTTCCTTCTTCGCCTGCATTTCTGTAAACGCAATAAAGTATTCATCCTTGTGTAAATGGATTAAATTATTAAAGAAACCGCAATTTGTAGCCGTAAAGTTACGATAGTTGTAACGATGTAAGGAACAACATACTTAACAGAGCAAAAAATGCCATTGCAGCTTTCTTTCTGGATGCTCCCGATGGGGGATACATTTCATGAAATTTCATCCCATCCATTCTGTTGGCTACTTCTTCGGTCAATACATCCCTTTTTTCTTCCCTTCTTTGTCGCTTTGTTCTTTGAGGGGAGAGCACATCAGCTACCACGGACGGAGCGGCGGGGTAATCTGGATAACCGTACTCTTGCTCGTTATTAAATATCTCCTCCTCTTGACGTGGAGGAGAGGGCTGCGGCATCGGTATCTCCTCTTGAGGTTCAAGGTTCACAGTATCCAGTTCTTTATTTATCGTAAGGGCACTAGGCGAACCTATGTCGCTCCGTCCAACTCCAAGTTGTACAAGGCTAGCTCCACCAGATATTCCAGCATGATCCGATGTGTCATCTCGGCCTGCTCGTACCTGTTCCCTTTTCCTTTGACAAGCTTTCAATATGTCGTCTGACATTTCACGGAGAATCCGCCCACACTGTCTTCCCGACGAAGAAATGCAGGATAAGCCACGCAACTCCTTCGTCCAATGTGATTTGCCGGTTGCTCGTGAAACTTCCTAATGAATCAAATCAAAGAGTTAGTTCCGTTTATACGAGAGAACTACATTCAAAGAGTGAAAATGGTAGTGCTTACAATTAGCGATTGAAGTGCATCATAATCAACTTCTGCTGTAATGCTAGAGATTCTTGCTTTCATTTCCTTGGTTGAAATACAAATATTTTCATCAATCACGAGTCTTCGTCGGGTTAGCAAACGACGTCGTTTGAGACGGTCGGGTTGGATTTCTTCCAGTTCCAAGGCAGTCGTGTCTGCCTCGCGTTCCGTGCCCCTCCTCTTTCTACCATTTGCAGGTTCCGTACCAGCCCCAACGGGAGTTTCCATTGCCTTCGATCGACTTTCATGGTCGACGGTCGACGGTGGGCCTGCAAATGACTCAATGTTTGAAGGTGGTGGTGGTGGCATTGCGTTTTCGTCCAATTGCTCCGCGGGACCAAATGCACGTAGAGCAGCAGCATCTTCCAAATTCAGATCTCCGCCGAAATCAAATTCAGGCTGAATGTCATCCCGGGTGGTAGGTAGCAACTCATCCTCTGGCAAGCAGTGTGCCCGTGGATTCATCTCAGCCTCCTGTCGAAGTTTCTCCAACACGTCTTGGTAGGTTTCCTCCTCTTCACGTTTTCGCTTGCGTCTCTCCCTATTCTGATTTTGAATCTGATCGCCTCCCGCAACAGATTCAGGTGGAGACACTTGCATCCTAAAAGGAGGTACTCGAATGCCTTCATCTGCAGCTCCGTATCGGGTAACCGCTCGTGGGGTTCCAAAGAAATTCTCGTTTTCCATTTCAGTATTAAAATCTATTTAGTAAAAGATAGAACCAATTGTTTATATGTTACTGCTAAATGCATTAAATAGGTTGTACATTCCACATCCACATTATATCATCGATATATTTCTTCCGTACCACCAAAGTGGTCACCTCTTAAAGTCACGTGAAGTTCTCCGAATTTATCATTATCCTCCTCCGGGACAGCAGCCGCCTTTTTGCTTATCTGATTTGTCTTCTTGGAGCCGAGCCTGAAATAATTAACACATTAACATTCCAAGCTATTTTATCCAACGTACCAAAAGGTATTCATATAAAATCAAAGTGTTATACAATACATACGCCACATCAATGTGAGGATCCCCAAGTACTACAGGCTTTGTAAGTACAAGTATTGTCTCATAAACGGTCCCTTATATATCAGATGTATTGTTCATTAAATAATTTAAATAATTAAATATACCATTGGACATGTGAGTTGGCAAAACTAACTCCAACAACTTACGTGCAAAATCATCCACTTTAATGGAATAAATCACCCCAATCCCCTTCATCAAAGTACCCATTTTCTTCAGCCCCAGTCCATGTGCGGTACCCATTGTTGGGAACAGCGTACGCATGTTCGTGCTGCAAAATGAATAAAACAATCATCTGGTTTTACTTTACACTGTTTTACAAAAATAACAGAGATTCAATTATATTTAGCATCAATAAAGTAAGATTACTCAATTATTTACCACAAGGCAATTATATTAGCTTTCACGGCTTCCTGATACTGTTTATTCCGGCGTCCTTTCTTCGTCTTGAACTCGTCATTTCCGGCCAGCCAGACCAACGCCAAGGACCCGTTCCGGAACAGGATGTCCTCGTTGAAAAACATGGTTAAAACGTAATTTTAATACTGACAACTGACGGAAACACTTTTTTAATTAACACCCTTTTTCCAAAACAAAATTTCACTGTCAGAGCAAAACATCAAAATCACAACTCGAAAAGCCTTTTTCAGAAAAAAAAACTGGAGACAAAAAACTTAAAAACAAAACATATGTCAGTGTCAATGCTGAATGCTGGATGGGATGACGGATGTCAATTTACCATATCAAAAGTCAATTGCACGCTCTCCATTCCATCGTCACTGTTGCTTTCTCCGTCATGCCCCATATTCCACGAGTGACGTGTGAATCACTACCACCCGTATGCAATATTATGCAAATGAGTACACAACCCGTATATTGCGGACGATATCGGGTATATACTATACAACTATAAGTCGATGAACTTTGTAAACTGGAACGTTTGTTCTTTGTTCAAATCAACTTGTTGATAAGATTATGCTACTATTTTAGATGGCAAAATCATGGATAAAAGGATTGCAAACAAAATTGGAGAACAATGCGTTTCAGGACTGCGACCTGCGACTGTGACCAACCTGGAAGGTGATGGAACGTGACCGAAGTCTGCTGGGGGTGGTAACAATGGCGGATTCTGTTGTGGATTCCATCTCCATGTTTCCCAAGTTCTTGTCAGGCGACATTGTAGCTACAGTTACTCCATATTCAAATGTGTTGTATGTGTAATTAATATGGGATCCCTGCCGTTAATTTAATTATTAATAATCTACTAAAATTATAGAACATGCCTTATGTGGGAATCTAAAGTCCAAAAATTATAATTTTTTATTCAGTATTTTAAACAGACACAATTTGTAACCAAATATTTTCTCTGCTTGAAATGTTTTGTCTGAAGGTTATTTTTTATAGTCCTTTTATATAATTTTGTAGCATAACCTCATCTATACATTTTAAAACTGATTTTTTTCAACATTTTTTTTTCATGAAAATATTTCTATTATGTATATACGTTGGAATATGTAAAAATATAAAGTAAATTTCGAAGGATATAATAATTAATCGCAAATTCATAATTGACATAAATCATGTCACGTTCTTCAAGAGGAGAGTAGAGAAGCCTTAATATATAGACGAAGTACAGTAGCCAGAAGCAATTAAACGCTTTTACCTTCATTAAATACTTGGAAAAACTAATATGCAATTCCATCATTCTAATGTCCCTGTCACATTCCAAAGCATGAAAATGTAATTACCTAAAGCTTATTTAATCATGATCTTAACTACTTTATACCAATTCCATGCATGATGCATTCTTGTGTTGTATCGTATCCAGAAATCTCAAAATCTCAATCTGTCCCATATACACTTATCACCTTAATATGAAGTCAATACAAAATATATAAACTCACAAAAAGTTTTTCAGATACAAATCTTACAAAAAAATTAGTAAAAATGAAAAACACAAATCTTAACTATACAAAGCTACATTAAAGGTGTCAATAAGGAAGGTCCATATATCTGTACAATTTCTCATACATTTAACGTCAATTGCAATGTGAAGGAAGGTTTACAGGATGGTGAATGATATTTGAGAGTGGATTGAGATTATAGTTCCATGAGTAAGGATTAACTGCTGGAATGTGGAACTGGATCGAAGGTGACCACGAGACGACAAAAGATATGATGAAGATGAAGTTCATATATGGAATGCTTGCTCAAAGACGGTAGCGTTTTGGAAAGGCGTGAAATGAGCTGAAAATGAAAAGGAGGATAAGAGATCTATTAGTTTTATTGCAACAATAATTAATCTCAGAGAATTTGATAGACAAAATAAATAATTTATATAAATACTATAATATCCTAAACTATATATATACTAATAATATGACTAATGAGCAACAACAGGAATGTATGGAAAATGTAATAAAAGTACCTCGATTTAGTATAGCTCAGTAAACGTAAATGTGCTTCAGCTCATCCCGAATCTCTTGCGGCATATTGTTAATATTGAAGCGATGCTTATCCGCCGCGGTTTGTCGCAGCTTCTCCGGTAAATGCAGTAGGTTGAGGAACCAAGCAGTCAACTTATTTCCATTGGAATGTTGTTCCATTGTCAAGAGATGAGCGAATCTCAACTCATCCTCCATCTCGTGGAGGTGACGTTTCTGTTGGATCATGTACCACAAGTTTTCTACAGAGAGATGGTCCAACTCATCATCATGATCATCATGGCCATCATGACTATGATAAGACTCTGGGATTCCCAAGGAATAGCCTTCGTCAGACATGTCCGTCCCTTGAGATGAGAGGGAGCAGGAAGACATTGGCTTCGCCATTTTCATCGAGGATACTCCCGACGAGGATGCAGAAGTAATTGAGCCGGAGCGCTTACTGTTTGCCATGAAATGGAAGCCTCGTGGAAAAAAGGATGGAGATGATGTCGGTGGAGGTGGAGACGAAGAGGAGTAGTTCTCGTAAGGGGATGAGTGGGGGTGGAAAAGGCCTAGAAGCTCCTCTTTCGTGATGACATCATATCCACAAGCTAAGGCAAACTCCTCATCGTCGGCTGGCTCGGTGGTAATGTCGTTGTATCCGTTCATGATGATGATGGGTATCAGAAATGGTCGTCGTTTGAAGGAATATGAAACTACACAGAGTGGAAGCAAGAATACGTATAAGAATTTTGCATTTTTGCATAGCATGAATTCGGCGGAGTGTATCTCTGTATTTAAGCAAAAATACTTAATTGATCTCGTACCTGGAATATAAAACTGATAACTGGTCAGTTTTGAGGTGATGACGAAAATGATGGGTTGTTCGAAGCTACTTTTTACAGCCAGTTTATAGGCGTTTTTGTACGCGAAACGACACTTTCACTGAAATATTTATAGCGTAATACTGTCTTTAGCTATCGAGATTTGAGCGAGTAAATTACATTGAGCCGGTGTCGAGAGAATACTGATCGGTTTAAGTAAAATCGAATCATGCACTTGATTCGTGACTAAATCTTGGTCTGGCCCTAGCCAATTCGAGTTTTATATGAGATTGAGATCGATAACAAACATACTTTACTAATTGCACTTTTGTCTGCTTTTATATAAATTCAATATATATAGTTCGTTAGCTGGGCTCAAACGCTGTGGCACTTTCACGGGGATGGCAAATTAAATTTAACAATTGCAAGATTAAATATATAGCTACAGAAAATAACTTAACAAATAGTTTTCGTCTTTAATTTTGTAAAAGCTAATATATATAATATATGATATGATATGTAGAAATTGATTTGGAGATGGAATTTTTTTTGGCAACTGTGCCTGCCTTTTGATTCCAATTAATTTGCAAGAAATTCTAATTTCCTCTAAGTGCCCCACACACAAATAATATTAACCAAATCTTCTGGAGTAGGTCTGTGGTTTTGGTTCCAGCGTTTTTTGGTAATGAGCTGAGGTTCAGTGAATGCAGATGCCGTGGAGCAGGAATAAAGGAGAGGAAAGACTGAGGACACATTTACAAATGTGCAAAGAGTTTTATATTTTAGCTTCGACTTGGACTGCGCATGCAGGCGTTTGGAACAAAAGTCAGAGGAGATATTCTTATGTGAAGCATGTGAATACAAAGGCGATGACTATATTCATGCCGAGAGTTGTGTATGTTTGGTTCGTAGTATTATTTTGACGGAGTAGTAATATAGGGACATATATCACATCGCACCACGCATATCCTTGTGGCATCAAGTCTTGCAAGATGTATATCTCTGAGAGTGTATATGAAGTATGTATATGTATTCTCCAAAAAGCCAAGAAACTAAGTTTTAAGTGGGCTATTTTGGATTGAAGTAGTTATCTGTATATTAACTTGGACATTCAAATTCCTTGATGCATTTACAGTGATTATAAATAATATAAAAATGTGCATGAATGTTTGTATATGTCTTAGGGATATGATGTAAATAATTTTGGTGATGCTACGTTTAATTTGTGCGTCAATAAATGCGTACTAATTGTTTTTGTTTTTGTTGTGGTCATGTGGGTTTGGAAAAAAACACATAGCGCATCTTATACTCACTTTTATTTTTTAAACTAATTTTTCCATACTAAAAGAAATAAAAACAAGCACATGGATTTAATTGGTACGCATGCAGGCGCACCTAATGTAGGCAAATTAATTTTCTAGAATACAGCGTAACAGGCAATACAATATCACTATTATTGAATAGTACGAGATAGGCTTTGTTATCTCCAGTTTCAATGGGTGGGACATGAAAATCTAAGGGGAGTGCCTGAAACAAGCTGAACTAGCGTGACGAGTCCGGAGAAATCGGTAAAAGTGTATATGCTGCAAGATAAGACTACCTGCGTTGAGGTCGTGTAACCGAATAGAGAGATAGGGAGACATGATTAGTATATGATGACAAATTACTGTTAAGTTGAAAATATGAAGGCAGGCATACATATGTGCATATTGATAATATTGAATGTATGTAGGATATCGTAAAATTGTCAAACATTAACCCTTTCATTTTATCGTATCACCAAAATAATAATAAAGCACTTACATAAATACATAAGTACACCTTATATGTGTTATGTGGTAATAACTTCCTATTCTTCCTATACTTATACATATATGACATACGACAATTAATGCTTATTTATTAAGTTCACTTCGGAAACAAAACATTCATTTTGTTTTTGTTTTGGTTACAACTGGCTGGGCTTATACTATTCATTGTAAGGATCTTAAATTTTATCACATCTTCACATCAACAGAAACATGGAAGTTGGAGAAGAGAACGGGGTTCATTACTATCATTATTTATTGGAAAGAGTCGTCTCCAAACTGCATAACCATGCCGAATACATATAACTTCGCATGGAGGTCGGTCTCGAATTTTCATGCCTCGTTATGGTGTCTCATCATATAATAGTACAATTCAAAGGACTTCCATTGTCTTCGAATCGCAACTCGCAACCTAATACGTTACGTTCACGTTATCTACATACAATTATTGTAATCTCAAAGTCTTCCAACGCAAGTCCATCGCGTTAGTCTCAGTTCCAGTTCCACCTGAAACTGGATTCAAGAGGATTTGGCATTAGGATAAACTATAATCATTCTTCATGCGCATGCAGACCGTGAAATGCCAAGGAAGTATATATCATCTCTTCCCCTGAAAGTGGAAATGTCAAACTGAAATGTGCTTGTTCTATATTCGTGATTCGTATATGCGTACAAATATAGACATATTTTTAGGTTAAAATACATGTGACAGTCCTGCTCTCATTCTGAGGGTTTGTATTTTGTATGCACTACAATGTGCATATATGCCAAAGCAGTCATAATAGATCCAGATAAACCAAACACCAGAATTGTCATCCAGGAGAAGGAAACAAGTGAGTATAAAAAATGTAGAGAAAATAGACGCCATACTTTGGCTGTATTGCCCGGATATATTCAGCTTCACCCTGCTTTTTATAAAAAATAATACTAAAAACATGAAGAACATCTTGAACAGGAATATTCCACCAGAGGCGTATTTTTAATGAATTAATTCTTGTAATTGGAATCTTTTGGGGGATTCAAAATGCCAGTCACTACACTATAAACCTCTATATATTAATCTGTGGGCAATATGGCTATGGCGAGAGGAATGAAATGCAGAAGTCATATAGCTACATAGGTATACATCAAGTAAATTGAATTTTGATACCATATCATTTTTCTCAAATGAAGAAATGAATGTTATCCAACTGGAACCGAAAACACATCCATGACGAGGGTGTTATTATCCGTGTCCTTCTGAACATTCATTGGCCTTTGCGAACACAGAGACTGCTTCTCATCCACAACCTTTGTTTTAGTATATATAAACTTCATTTTTACGGGTTTGACACACATATCATTCAAGGTATATAGAATTCTTTATTATAAGCATACATGCATTCTTGACATCTTGTCACTTGTATTGAAGAGTACAAAAGTGGTCCGCTGCATGAGTTGAGTGGGTGACTCATCTTTACCAACCATCAAAAAGTGGCCTTTATGTATGTCTCCAGTCTAGAAGTATATTCCTTCTTGCTATATGAGACTGAGATATACTGGATTTATCCACATAGCCTCCAGAAAACGCGACAATATGATTGGACAACTGGGTAACGATGAAAGAAAAGGACTATAAATTCTTTTCAAAGAATTCTCCTCTCTTCATCATAAATATATGCTTACACAGCCGGGCATTCAAAGTGTCATTTTAACCCATGACGTGGTTCCTCCAGTTTTAATGTTCTAAGTCCAATGACACATGAAAAAACACACGAAACATGAAAACAGCAGATGTTGCTTCAAAAATACCCTCCAAGCTAGTTACGAGGATGTTGAGGAAATCGGAACAATAGTTTAGTTGCGTAATAAGTCGTTTGATAGGAATAACACAAATCACTGAGAGTGACGTACTATTGTGTATCATATGCTATATGCTATATACCGTATAGCCAACACCAGCCTGATCAAAATTTGGGAAAATGTGCGGATGAATGTATACTTGCAAAAATTACAATTACTAAAAAATTTTTGCATTTGTATCGAGTAGATATTAGCTAATCACATCATTGTTAAATATACAACTGGTACATTGTACATGTGTCCAGTCCTCCAGTCAGGCCGTCTCTGATGTGAGTCCATCTATCGTTGCTCCTTCGATTAAATGCATTCCAATCAATACATATATGCATTTACTTGATTTACTTATAATATATTTGTTGAGGATTATAATTTTTGATATTATAGTACACATAATTATATGAGAAACATCAGAGTATACCAATGATTCACATAATAGTAGAAAAGAATTATTGTAATTTCTTTACTATAGGCTAATAGACATTGACGTAGGATGTGTAGATGCCCACACATACTACGCACGCTCAAGCTCTCTATACGTGTACACGACGGAGTAAACTGGAAATGAAAAGGACAAAAACAAAATAAACTTTTAAGTTTATTTTCCCTCTATATCGAACTAAATCGACGATAAATCTGAAAGCAATTATTCTGGTTTCTCAATGGAATATTTTTTCCCTTGGCCAACTGCGAACCGCCTAAATCTGGGATGGGAGTTGAGTTTCGTAACAACTTCGTATCTAGAACAAAGATGGTAGACTTTGTATCTCTAAATTAGGTTGAGAAATTAGCCTTTGTTCTAATACATTTGTAAATGTTGAATTAAGGAAGCATATGAAACATTCTTAAGAACTGGTTTATTTAAATTTGTGTGAATTTATTAAAATATAACTTCACCCGAATAAATTAGGGAATAAATTATGTTACTGAAAATAATACTTGAAATCATGACATTCTTGCTCAGCTACAGTCATTATTCTGTTTCATTTTCATCATACAGTACTTCAGTTTCCTCTAGACCGTCGGCGAGCCCAATGTCCTCGTCGTCGTCTAACGACTCGACTGCTGTGTTGTATGCATCAATGAGGGCCAAGTGCTTGGGAGCACAACTCCAAAATTGATATTTGTACATGTCATCAAAGGCCTCTTCAACGGCTACCACTTGCTCCCTGTACGTTTTGAAGGAGTTTACCAAACCGGTGAAAACAGGACCAACCACTTCATCCTTGAGGTACCAATAAAACGGCTTGTCGAATGTAATCTTTTCCGCATGAATTTGATCTCCAACAAGATCCAAATGTTTTGCAGGATTGATTGTCTCTTCAGATTCAATATCGTCTTCTTCTTCCTCATCATCGTCCTCGGAAAGAGCGCTCCTGAAGCGGCCCTGAGAATTGGAAGTTGGAACATCGTTGCTGATGTGATTGCTTGTTGATGGAGTTTTCTGGACACCGGTGGTGACTTGGTATTCGTTGTTGTTGTTCAGTTGAGCCCCTGGAGGTAAGTAGCATAATATAGAGCTTGATTTACAGCACTGCATTGGTCTACATAATATCTGGGAATATTTTAAAAACGAACCAGTGGCTGCAGCAACTTCGAACTTCTCAGCGTCCAGGTAAAAGTGAAGAGCTTGGGCTACAGGCTGCAAGAAATTCTTATTTCCTTCCTTCCAGTTACACATTGTGTTATTGACACCCATCTAAAATTTCGAATCGTTTTTCAGTACAATTCTTTTATAAATTGTCGTTGCATTTCATAAGGAGCAAAAGCAAGCCAACGCAAATTTTTTCACGGCTAAATCCACTTTTGTACCAATGCCAAAACTCACATAGAAAAGTTGACTGAAGTACTCATTGGAAACAGTAAAGTTCCAGGCTGGGAGCTGAACGATCAATGGCTTAATCTCTGCTCCATCAGTTTTCGTGTAATCCAACGCTTCCTCCAAGTAAGGAGCTATTGCGTTCAAGTCATCTTTCGGTAAAATCAGAACAAGAGATTTTCGCTTATCCTGAAAAAAATAACGAAATCAGTTTCACTGTTCAGATATATATTCCCACAACCAAGAAATAACCGCGTGGTCATGCAATTAACTTGTATTGGGACTATCCTACATACCTGAAACGGTAGTGATATGACAGTGTACTCGGGCAACTTTTTAATAAGGAAATTTCCTGCTGTAGCCAGCATCCGCACTTTATCCGTGACAAAAAATCCCTTTCCAACATCGACGAAGGGGTATGCAAACTGGTTCTTGTAGTACAGCGTATTGACGAAAACACCCCTCGTGAAGCTCCAGATGGAAGGTCCATACCAGCCACCTGGAACAATTAATGCAAATATATTTTAAAAGTTAAGTTTTCATAAATTTTTCCGGTTACGGACATTAGCTTGTCATTAAGTTATAGAGTTATAGCTTTTCAAACCTTTGGGAATTAGTTTGTCAAAGATCTTTCCATAAGTTTGAATTGCAATCCTGGAGTTAATTGTCGGCACAACAAGCTGTGGTTGACTAAAGTCCTGATAGAAGACATGAGTTTTAAGATTTTTGATTCCTTCAGTTGCCTCCAAACTCTTGTTGGATGTGTAAAGAGTGCTCGTCGTCTGCACGCTGGGGTCCTGCAATCATATCGTTATAAAATCATATAAAAATACTAAGAACCTTTTTGCATGAAAATGATCGTTACTTTTAATGTAGACTCACTTCATGCAAACTTTCAACGAGATCCCTGTACGCGTACCCAATCGCACTCAACTGAACTCTGAGGGCTTCATCAAACCCATCGGTCGGGATATCAAGAGCCCCTTCATTGATAAGGGAGAGTAGATATCCAATCCCGAACGTTGATGCTGCAGTCACTCCATACGCATTACTATGCTCGAGGAAGATTTCATTGGCGATGACATCCGTACAAAAGCCTCTGTACGAGTCGACAAACTCCTTCGGCACAAACTTTTTAGGGAACACTGCAGCGAAAGAATACCCTTCCACAATGAGTACGGCAAGAATTACAGGGACTTTAAATAAGTTGATCATTTTTGTGTGCTAATTCCTAATTTTAATAAAGCCCTGTAATCACACTTCTCTCTGAGAAGTTAGCGAATAAAAGAGCCGATTTCACCGGCGGTCCCTCAAGTGCGTGGAGATATATGCGGTATGAGAATATGCGTGTGTATTTATTTATTCTCGCTTCTAATTACTTCAACAAAAGAATGCTCGAGTGATCCTCTTTTCTCGACAACCTCGAACAAATTACTAAACAAATCAGTGTTGTTACAAGGCAGGCAAAGTAACTCGCTCTGACATTAGCAGACTTGAGGAAAAAAATTTCCTTTTTTTCGTCTTCTCCCCCTGTCGCAGGTAACATATATTATGTTTTTATGTGCGTATCGTACGTACTTGTTGCACTTGCCCTTGCTTTTCCTCATGACTTTAAAATTAAAACATTCCTCGTCGACAGCTCGTGTAGAAAGTAATAATTTATTTTAAAGTAACGGGTTAATTTCAACAAGTGCTTGTGATTTTTTATGCACATACTAAAAGAACACGCTTCTTCGTGTCGTCCTCTTCATTTCCTTGCATACATTTTTTATATACAATGGCCACTTCGCATATTTGCAGTTCTGCATGCAATCCTCTATGGCAAGTGCTTTAATGACCATTTAGAAATAGAAGATGAGGTTCATTTCAACAGTTCCTAATCCTAATGCATATTATGCTGGGGTGGCAAAGGCATGGCTCTTCTGAGCTCATCAATCACACACGTACCTCATCTTGTCCGCACTAGAGAGAGAGAGAGCACTCAGCATAAGACATTTCATTCCTTTTTCCCATTGTTTGTTCGCTATATGCAAATTTGATTCATATATTCTCACTTTGTTTTAATATCAACGCCTATTGACGCTCAGGATGATGATATGATCTGTGAAGAAACCTGTTCTTTTCCTTCGGATGATGTGACGAGATCATTGAAGTATTCTAATGGTGCAGCAGCGCAGCGCTCTTTTGAAGCGTCTTTCTCTTTGTCACACACATGTGGAGGCACCAATGTCTGCAATTGCTTTTGCAGAAAGAGTCATTATTGTATCGTGTGCTCAACATTACGATGAAAGGTAGTTTTCAAATTCTTGTGTTGCAGTCTGCGTCTCTGAATGTCGATATAGTGTGCACACTTGTGCTTATGATGATATAACTAGGTAAAATGCAACAATGCTACGGTTTGAATGTGGGCTTCAAGTCAATGTGCATTCCTTAAGTGATCCTGTGTGCGAGGAGTCAGCACTGATAACAAATGGTGAGGCAATGGAAACGCCCATTATGCCATTTTGGCATACTTCCTGTGAAAGAGCCAGTTTACCCAAGAAAGTTTGGCAAAATTCTCAGAAGGATCAAACCAGAATATCTGTGAGACCCATCGACAGATCCAGTCAATCTTTCATATGTGTGCACTTCTTTCCCATATGAATTTTGAAATGAATTCATGTACCTAACTCTAAATTTACGTGGCCTTGTCGACCTCATCTGTTCTGATCTGTGTGAATAATCGAAAGTTGGTAGAAAATTTTGTTAGCGCTTTAAACACTGTGAGAAGCTGTCAGCAAGTAAGTTTGACACTTTGGTAAAACACTTGAGACAATAATAACTGGTTTTTAGTATTCACGCGAGACTGTAAACGTAAAAACTTCATTATAAGTATGTAGCGCAGGTACATAAGTATTCCTTTTCTAAATCACAATAACTTTTACCTGAATCCAATGAATGAATGAAAGCGAGATTAATGGGCTTGTTGGTTGCTCATTCACATATATGATTAGATGTGTAATTTAAAAGTTTTGGCAATCGTCCCAAACAATTTAAATACATGCACAATGTGTAATATCAGCAAATCTATAAATGGTACAAATGTTCAATTAAGTACCCAAGTGGTTCTCTTGGCGCATTATAATGGTGAATAGTGCAAGTAGAGTTTTGAGTTGAGCGCAGATGTTCATTAATGATGTGTTTAGTTTTTAGTAAAGTGTTCATATGTATATAATGGTGCGAAGCTAGTTTGGATAACAAACCTTATGATGAAGATGATTTGAGTTATAAGGTGATCGCTGATGAACTGGTAGTTTTTATTCTCTCTGAAATAGGTATTGTTCAATTAAATGCTTCAAATTGTATAAGATTAAAAGAAAGCAAAAAGAGAAAATTATTTACAAAATTGGATGGCTTATATTTATACTAAAATTGTATACAGTGTGTGATGTCACACGTAGTGTAGTTTTCAGTAAACATAAAAGTTTTTGAGCTGTTCCTTAAGATCCTCATCAGGACAGTAAATGTTTGTCTCCGAAGATGAGGGCTTCTTTTCACTAGAAATTTTACGGATTCTATCGGGAATACTAGTGATAAATCCCGATATCCAATTGTTAGCTCCGCCAACGCCCACTAAGCTTGAGTAGCTCCCATTGAAGTAGTTTGTGCGGTCCTCATCTTCATCACTGGCAAACTGGCTGTTTGCTTCCGTGCCGGAAGGACTTGTGGCTTGGTAAGCTGACTGGAAATTGGATACGGACCAGCGACGAAATTTATCGGAAAGAGTGCTATTGCCGAGGGACCCATAATTATTGCTGAGTGGGTCAACTCCTAAGTCGATCTCGGGATCAGTGGAGTCAACGCTGTCATTCGTGAGACGTCTTTCGATTTGTGAGGATGATACCACAATGCAAGGTATTTTAGACTCGTCACTTACACCACGTCGTAACGGGACTGGCATCGGCAGGGAGGGCAGGGTTGACGACGTGACGGGCGAAATTATTCCGAACGCGTAGTCATTCTGTAGGGAAATCTTCCTTACTTTTTTCACGCCATCATTGCGAGATCCATTTCTGCGGCTCATTTCTTTGTATTGACGATGATACTGTTTAAATTGTATTTGTCTACAATTAGGATTTTTGTTGTTGAATATTTGGAACTCCTTAAAATTGGTTGAAGCACACACTTTAAAAATGGAGAAAGGATTGCAAAAATTCTTGTGCAATATAAAACTTGGAAATTGCAAAATTAAAGAGCTTTAAAATCTCGTTCTAGTTCTCTTTCTCAGAGATCACTTTTCGCTTTCGCTTGTTTAATCAAACTTATTGAGAAGTAGTGTGGCGACAGCAGTCTTCAACGATTGATTTTCAAAGTTTTTGATTCATAGGTACAGTTAGCTTAGGCATATATCCTTCCTACACACGTACATCCGACCTGGTCCACGAAATCAACATGACGCTTATGAATGTTGATGTGTTGCATGTTATGATTGTGATATTTTCTTCGAATCAACTAATACGTTGGGTTAATAGCGTCTTAACATTTGGCACACGTACGCACACGTAAAAGACCTGAATAGGCGCATTCTTTGTTCACATGCCGTGTGCATCATTTCCTACGAAATTGCGATCGAGATCAGAAGGGAGGATCATGTAATCACAAGATATTCTCTGTAATCCTTTTAACATCTGCAAATGTTGTTAATCTTAATTCTGCTTTTGTGATATACTTTTTTATCCACGCTACACATCACATCGTGATAAATGGATGCTGGTCACTGTCTCGAATGCTCAGGATATAACTTCATCTGGATATTTATTTTCGACTGCCATTCATCCACCAAAAAGCGTTAAATTCATTTGTAACTGCCTACTCGAATGCCATACCTGGAGAACTCCAGAGAAAACCTTGAGTGGAAAATTTTTGCTCAAGAACACGCTTTATCCTTTTCTGTCTCTCCACAAGTAAGTCATTCATAATTAACACTTTCAGCTTGTGTTAAGCATCGCGTGTCGCGACTACCTGGTGCCTGAGACACATTAAAAGTTATTTTTAACCAGGTGCCATGCTTCTCACATAGCGAAATTAATTTGGGATTACCTAGGAACACCTGAAACATTGCTAATTTAAGCAATTTCACAGGGAAATAATATGTTCTGAGCTTAAACACCACTTTTCATATCTAAAAATACTTGTTAAAATAAAGGTGTGATGCATATTTAACAACTTATTTATAACTCTTAAGAAGAGAAGACTAAAGTTAACTTAAGGGTATTAACTTAACACATGCTTAATGGCTGCTGGAAGCAATAGCAGCTGCCTGGCTGACAGCAAAGGATCACTTGAGCTCACTTCAAGGTATTCTTATAAAAGTTTCGAACCAAGGTCATGCGAAATTAAAAGCTTAGAAATAATTCGATACACCGTTATGTGTCTCTGTTTCACATCTACATTAACAGAGTAACAGAGTAACAGTTTGTCTCCAATTGTAAATGCCTAAATGAAAGGATGCCTGTCGGAGTATACAGTATACATGCATTCAAGTTGTAGTTTTCATTGGAAGTTCAAAATTTCAAAATCACCTTTGTCATATTTCATGTAATGCTCATTGCTTGGATGTTCCCATTCTAGATGCACATTTAATTAATTATTATGAAGATCGAAACGATTTGTGATTGATGCTTCTGCGTTGTAATGACTAGATAAGTTAAATCTTGTGCAATTCAGCTCTTCTCAACTGAAACTTATCAAATAATACACGCTTTCATTAATAATATGTTTTTTATATCTCAGATCGTTTATTTTATTAAATGAAGTGATAATACAGGTATTGTCGAGTTACAGATAACGCTCTATAAAAATACTCACTTAATTACGATTAATTACTTAGTTATACTTATATTCAACAAGGTAGTGATCAAGTCTTAAAATGGAGGTTTTTTATAGTGGAGCGATATGCGGCAAACAAAATACATCACCACTTTAATGAGATCTTCTCAGTGCACTTATAATGAAGCTTAAATGTTATCCAACAATGATATATATGATACCCATACCCGAATTATAATTTTTTCTCGTTTTCACACGTAAATGTGGATATGCCTAAGTTTATCACAAATCTCAATAGGAATTTCATCCAGCCATGCATGTCGATCTATTTCATTTTGGTGCTGTTGTTGCTCCTCATTGTTGTCGGACATATGAAACACCTTCTTCAACCAAGATGGAAAATGTTTCGTAAAACTGCTCATTAGTGGGCCATCCTCTTCTGGAACTGCAGAATTGCCCGAGTCGGATCTGGATACTTTGCGGAGGCGGAGAGCTAGTGGCGTATTTGTGTTAGCATCAGTAATGACCTGGTCCGTGTTCCCATCCCGTGACTCACTCGTAACGGAGTGAGAATCTTCGTCTTCCTTCAGAAACAAATGATGAAAGAGGGATCTATACTCTGGGAGGACCCATTCTTCCACTTGGTCTGGAGCGAAGAAGTCCCGGTCCCGGGAATGCTTGCCCTGGAAGCTTCGTCGCCTTTTGTACTTGACTTCTGGTGGGACGTAACCGGGCGAATGCGTTTCCATAAGGGACTTCTTCCTGTTCCTGTCGCGGCCCTGTTCAATATTCATTTCGCTGAAGTAGAGGAATAAAAGAATATTTTCTTAATGACTGGTAGAAGATTTACAAAGATCAGGACAAGGTAACTAAATAAAATAAATGCTTCTCTTTACCTTCCAAGTTTTGCCGAAATCAGAACGGTGACAAAGCAAACACCACCACGACACCTTTAGTATCTTCTCGAGTCGACGGAACAATTCGAACCTGAAGACTGAATTGACAGAGGGTGGCTTCTCCTTTTAAATATTTTCTTTAACGGAATATCCTCAAGAATTAATCTTATTAGAAGAAATTATAATTGCTACAGCAGTACTTCAAATTTCTTCAAACTTCCACAACACGGTAGTATGCACATAAAGTTTATCCGCAGAGCATAAATTATTGCAGGATTCTTTTGCACAATAAAAATGTGTTCCGGTTCCTGAGTCACTTCTGCCCTGTGCCCTTGAACAGTTTTTAATTGCAACTGTGTTGGATCAGGCGTTTACATCCAAACTGTATCTTATTATCGTATCACAATCCTCGAAGTGAAATTAGCTGACTAACACAAGCAAATACATGAAATCTCTCTCTCTCTTCTTTGGTGAGACGCGTTACAATTGAGAAAACCTCTCTTCCTGGTTAGCTTCCATCTACTAAAACAAATGTCCGTTTGCAGTAGACTGGATATCAGCCTTATGAGTTTAGAGAGAGAGAGGATCAGAGAGACGCGCATATACATTCAACAGAGCAGTTTTTTGTTTAAAGAGTGATTAGTGATGGAGACTGAATATGAAGAGACGTGCTTAGTCCGATTGTGAGTGTTTACTCTGTCAGTCTATTTGCTATCACATGAAGTTTATATATATCTGCTAAATCCAAATTATCCAAATGCGTTTTACTAAATTCTCTGAACGAGGTTGTGTTGTGTGTGATATTTCATATCACACCGCAGCTCAGACCATATTATATTTGTTACCTTTCTTCCCCGTTAAAGTTCAAACAGAAAGTGGAGTACTACGTGATTCATGCAGCTATCTATCTATAGCGTAAATATTATAAATCCTCTTTTTCTCTGCATGAATATTCCTCTCTCGTTCCACTCTGAATATTATATTGAGCCCGATACACGTTCAAATAAAAGCTTGTGCTTATACAAGTGTGAAACATTGCACATGTCCTCATGTATTGACTCACCAAACTTACCATATATGCATGAAGCACATTCTCAAGTTCTTTTTGGAAATCTCCGTACAACTACATTAACATACCTATGCATTTTATTAGGGACTAAAAAGATTTATTTTTTATTGCACAAACAGAAAGCTTACGAGAAAGGCATGATATATTGACTGTGTGTGTGGTATATATTTATTGTATGCTTTTTTGTAAAAAAATGGTAGCAAATGGAGTGATAAGTATGAGGAATTAGTGATGCATGCTTGATGTATGATGATAAACGTGTTCATTTCATTATATCAAATTTGTCGGGCGCAAGGATTCACGACGCCACAAGCGGTGTTATGATACTCGCAATGTCGCCAATTTTTAGATAAATAAATAAATAAAGCCAGTTATAAAGTTCAGATTAAAATGACAAATATGCGAATCGTCGTGAAAAGCACTTTGATTGATCATTTATGATTATTTTACAACTGCGATGACGGCGCCGGCTGAGGCTGAACATTTAAGTTCCCTGTTCCGCGTAAACAACATTTTACAAAATCTGTTGATATTGAATAATGATTGGCCATATTTTGAAAATTAGAGGACAATAAAAATTATGGTTATAACATGGTTAACGGATTTCGTAATAGCTGATAGCAAGAATTATTTACAAGGTTTCTGCTTCTTGTTTGTTGTTTAACGGGAAGAAATAAATGTCTGCATGATGCAAAATTTTAGTGACATACACAACACAACAATTACCGATAAATGCTCTGCAATATTTAAGCTATATGATATTATCGCTTTGTCCTTGTCAATTTCGTTCGGCTTCTTTGCAATTAGTTAACTTTTGAAAATTACAACTTAATTTTTTGATTCACTCCAGCAAAGTACGTGGAAAGTTGCAAGTTCAGTTTTAGGTACCCACATGTACCACACCCAAGTCATCAAATAATTTTGTTTTTCAATCATTTCAGTATAAAATCAAAGCGAGGATCTGGCGTGTTGTCTTGAATATTTCTATTTTTAGCACTCTGGATAAAAAAATTCATACTCAACTTTGCATGAACAGACATCTTTCTGGCTGTAGTAAGACTTAACATCACACACACACATTTGGTTGCCATTTTGAAGAAATTGGGTTCATGTTAAACGTTAAACCTAGTGTGTTTGTGTAGTATTGTATATTAATTAATATTAGGTACCACTCGCCATTCAACCGAAGCTAAATATAATATGATCCATATCTTTTGGCTAAAAATAAACTCTTAATTGTGTTCAAAATAGGTTCCAGTCTGCTCGTAGATAAGGCGATGCGTGCAATTACAAATAGCCCAATTATAACAGCGGTCGGCTCATCACCAAACGTAGTTCGGGTGCAATACTATATGACCCTCCACCTTTTCCAAGGATCATGGACGGCTCTCGTCTTCTTATATGCATACACTCATACACTCAAACAATTAGAACTTAAAAGTTCAAATTTGATCTAATTTGGCTTAGAGGTCAGTATAAGATGTCAGCAATGGATTCATCTCCAAAAGCTAGAGTTAAAATACCAATTACGCTACTAAAGTCATGAATGTCCCTTGCTTTCCCCCTTCTTCTATGTTACACAACTACTAAACCTTGAATTGAATTAGTTTTATCAGGAGAATGCTAGTTTGAAGTGGTTTATACAGTAAAATTTGGACATGGTGTAATATGTATTTTTCATTCAAATGTAATTTCTCCTCCGGTGACGATTCAGCTTTGCTTAACTCATTCGCACATTTTATTTATTTTTCTACCAGTGTATTTCTGCGTTACATGTTCTGGAGCCAGTTCCAGGCGATTCCTATAATAAAGATGGTTGTTTTATTTCCTACCTTAAAAAAGAGAGTCCAAGTTCCAGAATTTCAAATTTACTTGTGAAATTATGAGCTTTGCCAGTTTCTTAAAACTTAGTTTTCTTATGAACTTGAAAGTTTATGACATTTATGACTGCATGAATTTTAGCTGGCTAAAATGATGGGCTAATTTTACGCATGCATGGTAGAGTATAATTTTGTAACTTTTTCTTACAAAAACTTAAAAATAACTCAAAGGAGAGTAAATGTCAATCTAATATTATCAGGTTCAAGTTAAAATTTATCTCCCAAATATCACAAATAAGGTCATATTTGCTTTTTCTACTAAACTCTGACTCAGTGTTCAAAGCTTGTAAGTATTGCGGACGTCATCCATGTAATCAATTTCAATCCAAGAAAGAAAAATTCATCACTTCACACAAAATGTCTTCATTCTTATTGAGTTGTGACAAGTCATGCGCTTTATAGAGCTGTCCCTGAAAGTAAATGGACGAAACTGGATTTTATTCTCTCTTCCTGAGACATATGAGAAGTATTTCTTGGATTTTGTTACAACAGTAACAACTTGTATCATAGTGGATAATGAATATAGGGTAAATCCAGATTTCACTCTGATTGACGTATTTAATACCAGCCATGTATTCATTTACGAGCACGAATTTCTTTGGAAAAGAAAGAAATAATAAGTTCGTTAATTCTGAAATTTTCCATTATGTATGGAAGATGAAATAAGTCCTCCATGCGTTCCTAATTATTATCGCGCATCACTGATTTTTGCTCACAATGGACATTATTTCGTAGCTACTCGCCAATTGCAACGAAACTAGTGTGAACATACACTTTAAAGAGTTGCAAATTTAATGGTGAAACTCCCAACCCCGAATGGCCACTAATTACTGAGTAATTAATTTTTTAATTTAACAGTTTTCAAGGTACAACCGCATTGCTCTGTGGAAATTGCATTGATCAAATGAAAATGCTTTCCGTAAACTCCCACGTCAGACAGAGATAAGAGATAAGAAAGATTGGA
>JAQFZW010000153.1:0-100303 GCA_034687055.1 Heteromurus nitidus | reverse complement strand
ATCTGACTGAGGTTAAAACTCGCATCGTCCTCCAGCTAATTTATGCGACCTCCGCAATACAGTACCTATATTACACCCACCACCCAGCATCCCATGACTACAATGCTTGGAAAATCCAGGGCCTTGATCGCACTAAAAAAGTAGGAAATGTGAAGTAAAGCTTATTTTCTCGCGCAAAAATGCGAGTGTGAGCCAGAACAAAGTCGCTCGCTACTGTAGTTCAAATTTTTGTTTTTAACACGTACACATCATAACGCCTTCTCATATCTCATCTGTCTTTTTTAAATTTACTGCTAGTTGAGAGAGTGGTTGAAAAAATGGGGGGAAATTATGCGTCTTGTGATGGGGAAAGAATAAAGTGCATCCATGATGCATTTGCAAAAATATGTTCAGGGTCTGTAATAGCGGCATAAAGGATAACGTTTGGGAAAGGGAAACATTTTCACACACAAAAAACAAGCTCAAGCATGAACTACATGAAATCCTGATTTTTCCTAAGAAAGGATAAAATAAAATCCCCATACAGAGCTGTTGGAGTGAAGGATGACTAGGTGATTTGCATAATATAGAGTTCATCAGCAAAAAAAGGATCATGATTTTGTGGCTAATTACAGGCCAAAAGGCACTATTACTCAAGGGAAAATTACCTTCTTCTTCTTCGTCTTGAGCGGAGGAATGCACAGGAAGAAAAAGAAAATGACAAAACACATGAGAGACGACTTGATGGAAAGGAAAGAGCATTCAACTCTTTTCCTTGCGACGTCGCAAAGACAAAATATTACGTGTTAAAACGTCGTCGTGCAAAGCAAGAAAAAAAACACGCGTTGAGCTAGGTTTGTCCCTTCCGTATGGCCATTAAATTCAAAGAATAAAATGTTACATTGTATGTGTACGTAAGTAGTTGAGAAGACTCATTCACCATTAAACCAAGTCGGAGCCACTGCCTACAAAGTTTTTTTTGCCTTTTTATTAGGGAAAAAACTGTCCTCGGGTTTCTTTTATAAAATGTAAATATTATGCCACACACAAAAACCGCACACATTCACAATACATTTATACATCAGCATTATCTTATGAGAAGCTCATCCTTTAGAAAGATTTTTTTACCTGAAACTGATCGGTTTTCAATAAAGGCAAACGATATAAATTGTCAACAGAAGCCTTTTGTCTGCAAGTCATCCTTAAACACACAGAAACTGCGGGCATGTGAGAAAAAAAATTTACAAATAGTTTTTTTATTGTAAACTTTTTAAACTCGATTTGATTTGCCTTGAGGGAAGAAGAGTATAGGGAATAAGTATATATTTTTTTGTCTTTAGCTAATCTTGCTCGCTTGTGAAAAGAATTTCGCGTACAAAAAATAAATGTGATGGTCTTTTCTTCAAAGGAAGTCAAAGTCTTCTTCCCTGTGACTAATTTCATTCTGTTCCATTAAAAATTCCATTTCAAGACGAAGGAGCAAACTCACATTACAAACGTTAACATCAAAAGGTGTAAAACAAAAGGAGAAGATGATTGCTTCATTTAAATATCGGTTAGATAGATGAGCTGCATGCTTCATGAAGCGTCAAGTGAGATGAATGTTCGAAGAAATATGGACGTTGTTATATACATTTTTCTTATTCTCTCTTGATTGTGCACATACATACACTGAGCGAACCAAGCCCACTTTCTCAGGTTTTCCCTGTGCGAACAAAAATGTTGCTCCGTTTTAAATCTCATTTTTGGTGTTTGGTTAGCAAAGTACGGATATTTTCGGAGGAGAAACAGAATGCATGAATATTTCGATTAGTGTATGGACTTTTGGACCGTCCTTCCTCAAGTTTATTAACTCGAAGAAAAATGTCATTATATCAAAATTAAGCCACCCATATCGTGTAATAATAATTCGCTTGCTTCCAACTTCACCTTATGAATTATCCACTTGGTTCAATCTAGTTCGAAAGTAATGTAATGTAGAAGAAAAAATGTAATATGCACCGCTGAAGCGAATTTCGGTTGGGCAACCCCCAACGGCTTGAGCTGTCGGCTTCAATTACCCAACTCCCAGCTCAAAGATGGAAGTTAACAATTACTGTATGACAAAGGTTCATTTTTATACCCGTAACAAGATCATTTTTTTGCTGACCTAGCATAAAGTACCGAAAGTATACATGGCGTAAGTTCATCATATTTTTTTCCTTGCATAATACGTTTTAAGCATATGATGCACACGAGCTCACTCTTTTCACTCTTGCAATTTTCCCAATTTTAGTATGTTTTACGAGGGTGACCCGAGTCTACCCAGGAAATATAAATGAAGTAATAATAACGAATGACGCCAGGATGACTTTCTGAGAAATGTAGAGAAATTAACTTATTACTTTTCATCTTTGTCATTAAACTTGTTGCGTATTGACAATGCTCTCTCAGATTCTCGAGCACCGTAAGGGTTACAGACCTGTCAATTCTTAATTTCTTTGAATGGGCGATGCTCTAAGGCGTAATTTCTCTGGACGAATGCATTCACCCACGTTTACCTGAAAAGGAAATTGCTTTTTCTAAAAACACGGGTTTAATCTTCAGCTGAATTTAATTGTTTATGAAAGTTTGTGTATAATCCTCGTCAGCACATGACATTTCCGTCCAAATCCTATTTCCGGGAAAAAAATTAGCAAGTAGAGTCGGATTGCAGTAACTTCACTCTCTGAAGCCTGCTAATGTAGGGAACCTATCATTTGACCTGCATAACAGTATTTCATGTTTCAGTTCAAAGAGCATTCTTTTACATTTGAACAAAAAAAGTGGCGAATATTTGGTTCAGCAAGTCTCCACAAATGCATATAATATTCTTCATCGCCATCTGTAACCTATTTAATTGTGTATTCTGATTTAATGTAAGATATTCGACCATTTTTCTCTTTTTTTCAGTAGAAAACGTGACTATACTTAACTTAAGAGCCATAGGGTATGCATAGTCTTTTGAATAAGGCATCGTGAGGGACCCATTTCAAAGCTATATTTAGACATATTAAAGTGCACATTTTATCAGTTGGTACTTCACATTCGCATATTTATAGTGATATATTATACGTACAACAAAACCTTTAGCTGAACAAGGCATGGAATTTTTACCTGCTGATTATTTTGTGATTGTGATACACTTTACAACCATGTTTTCTTACTCTCATCATCCTCACGTACCGGAGAGTTATTGCACTTTTAATGGACTTTTATTAGCAAAGAACTTGGTTATTACATCAACGGAGGAGCATGAGCACTACTCATTTTCAGTCCATTTTCCTGCTTAATTTATCAAATCAAATAATAGTTGAGATTGTGGTACAGTTATAATGGAGGATATTATGAGTAGCATGTCACTCCGTTTGCATAAAACAACAAACACGATGCATCACAGTTTGCATATAATTTCTCTCTCCAAGTTTTTTTCTTCTTCTCCCGTGCATCACTTCATTAAATCCTTGAAGACGTTATCTAAATCAACACTTATTAGCAGCGACTCAAGGCTTCCTTTCCTTGACTTTGACTCCACAGAACTTGAAAGAAAAAACGCATATATGCGAAAAGGATGTCATGTTAGAGATGTTTTGTAGGACAGCATCACATTTTCACATTGCAAGTCAAGATAACAATCTCTGGATTGAAGCTAGTTTGCGTAGCGCACGATTATTTCTTCTTCCCCTGCCATATCGGAATTCGCTAATGACTCTCAAATATTCAGACTCATGCACACAATCACATGGTCCTGGCCATTTGGAGCAGCCGTGTAACTGTGAAAATCTATCTTGACAAGTAAAAAGACATATCCACAAAAGAAGAATGTATAAAGCAGGGAAGCATGACCTTGGGAAAGATTAAATGAGGTTGACGATTGGCACGAGAAAAAAGTTGCGAATTTTCATCTAGCGTCCATTCAGTTTGGTCTTTTGGGTTAAAATGGTCCCATTAGCTGCAAAAGACAATGCACAATATTTTGCATTTGCATGCAAATATAACTTGTGGTACATGCATGCTCATATCCGCTCATTAAAATTGCGCATCTTGGAACGCAAAAGGTTCATTTGCAACGAAGAGGACACCGCAATATCTATGTGAGATGATGTCATTAATTCCTTATGAGCAATTACACTACTCAAAAGTCCTGTTACTTTCATCAGATTCCAGCATATTGTTGCATGTGGGGTCGTGTCCGCACACAAGTTTGTAAACAGGTACACATGTACAAGTTTGAATGACATGACTTCAAGAGAAGAAAAAATGCTTCCGAAACTTTTACTCTGCTGCTGTTTCAATGAAGTCACGTAAATTTTTTCCTTTTTAAATTTCCACATGAAAAAGATATTATCTGTATCATAGTCTTGACTCTGATTAGGAAAAAAGTGTATAACATTATGCATTCCTGAGAAATGAAGGTTTTTTTGCATGTTGTGTTTACCGTCTTGTGTACGTGCCCGTTTTATCCCATTCCCATGCCTAATATATTCTAATAAGTCGAAAATGAAATCTATTACTGCGATTCTTCCTTTCTCTATCTCTCTCTCTGAGCTTTTACTTCCCCAACATATACTCGTGTCGTGTGGGGTTTCTTAAGAAGTTTTCTCGCAAAGGGATGGGAAGCGATATGAATGAACTGGTTTCTCCTCCTCACCATCATCATCCTCAATTCTTTATCGAAAAGTCGGATGATGACCTCGCACCCGATTTCAGACTATATCACATAGCATCCGAGTGTAAAAAAAGTTTAGACAAAATTACAGTTTTGTGCATATATTGGCAAATACAAACATCATAATAGATGGAGGTGAGACGTAGCATACGTAGGTATATACAAATCCACTACTACGCGGTGAAGATAATGATGACTTCTGTGCCTCGCTGTGTTTGTGGTGGATGGTGGAGTTAAAGGGAGTGATTTTCAGGTACATACATTGTGACAGCTAACTGTACTCCTCTCAATTGCATTAATTACACAGAGAGAAGGTAGTAGCAGCAGCGGCAGCAACTGCTTAGAAAAAAGAGATTGCAAGTGACAAGTGGTGGTGTTAAACAAGGCAGAAAATCGGTAATATGCCAAACTGCTCGAGTAGAGAGAGAGAGAGATACCCTTTTCGGAGGAGAGACGGCAGAGCACCACCATACCATATCACCTTCACAAAAAATACCTTCCCATGACATCCCCATCGTCTCTTCTTTTTTCATTAGTCTCGTAAAAATCCTATATTATGTAGATAAGAACAAGTGCACCTGAGGTTCATCTCTTATAAACAACAAAAACATATAATGGAGAACATCTGGCTCACTTACAGCCGTTTTGTATTTGTATTCTCCTCGTTTAATATGATTGTGAGTAAGGTAACAGAGAGGTGCTTGAACTATACGCAGTAATATTGGTTAAGCATGTGGATAAGAGAAAATGTTACTCAAGGTATTTCGAACTAGGTGAGAATTATAGACAATAAAGTCGTATAAGTTGTGGCTATGTGGCTTCTTCTATCCACATATCTTCACGATTGCCTTTGCGCTCACACCGGGAATCAAGATAAAATATATCCTACAGATGAAAATGATGATGATGATGATGATCACTAGAAAGAAAGATATACTTAGATACGATCCTGTATCCTGTAGTAAAGTTACACCGGCAATTGAATCGAATCTCAAGTCTCACTTTAGAATATCTATCTACACAAACCAAGCCAAAGCTGTGAACATAATGATACAAATCTAGCCTAAGTAAAACACTTGCATGATCTTCATTCAGTAGAAAAAGGTTAGCTCACCTCTTTTGTTTTTGTACGAAACAGAGGGAACAGTATTGTTTATAGATTTTTCATTAGAGTTCTTTATTCGAAGAGAGAGAGAGAGAGATCCGTGTAACAGCAGTGCATACCTTTTGTAGATCCTTATATTCTATTTCCTATTTCAGGCAAAAATTTTCAAGTTCCTTGTACCTGCGTTCCCCCACAGACAGAACCGTTTCTTTTCTTACGCATGTTGCTCCATTCTTTAGTATTCTGTTTTTTTCGTGTAGTGAACGTTGCATGGCTGAAAGACACGAGGAAGAAGAAGAAGGTATTACAGTTGAACTTGCAATTTCGTACCTTTTTTTACTGAATGCAATGCAATCACACAGAAGAAGATTCTTTTTTGTCTATAAAAAGAATTGGATTGTTTGGCTGGATTTACAACGGAGTTTTTCTACCATTCTATTATCTCTCTCTCTTTCTGTTGATGATGAGAATTATATAAAACTGGCAGCAAATAGTAAATCCACCAGGATAATATGTATCGGCTGCGCAGAAGAAGAAGAAGAAAAAATATCCGTGAAAAGGGTTGCTCTTTTGAGATGAGAATGATGCTGCTAATTTGGCAGTGGTGAGAATATTTGCCAAATGAAAATTTATACCTTTAATACTAGCTGATTTATGTGCGAGGGTCGATATGTGCACATTTTTCACTCTTATTGCTCCTTCTCACGTCTACTACCACAAGCCTTTATCAGTTGCCACCACCATTTTTGCCATTGCCAGTCCCCAATATCTGTCTCTCCTTTATTGCATTTGATATATATTGTTATGGCTTCTCTCTTCTCTCTCTGGCTCTTCATTGTTACCTTCTCTTCTCAGTATTTCCATCTGACTTGGCTCATTCTTCCCTTATTTAGTTAGTTAGCAGTGGCAATAGTAAAGTAGTGAAGCAGCTACAGCTGAAGCGCATCAGTTGTGGGAGAAGAGAGTCAGCGAGTTCATTCTTTTCTCTCAAAAAAAATTTTTATTTCCTTTTTCCTCTCTCACTCTCTTCCTCCTATTTATTCCAAGTAGAACTTTTGCCCATTTTAAATGTTACATAATAATCTCGGAAAACGCTATTGTCAAACTGATGAGTGAAGTGAAAGAGACGCAGCAGGGTGCCGTTCTCAATTTGACAGGTACTGCTTTCATTATGAAAAGATACGCAGGTGATAATAATAGAAGAGGACTTTTTTTACTCAGGGGAACATTAATACATGTACTACGCGATACGAATATGTAGTGGAAATACACTTACTCATCGTTTTCATAATAATAATAATAATAACACTTTTGCATTCATGAAAGATGCTCAAGTGAAGCTGCGCAAACATATAGATCTGTCGTCGCATTTCCTTATCCAAGCTTTACCTTATATTTTTTTGAAAGAGGCTATCCTCATCGGAAGAGTTATCGCTCGGCTATAATATATAATATGTATCATCATTATACACACGTTTCAAGGTGTCTCTTTCTTGGCTCCTGTTCGTTCAATACGAGAGATGAGAATTATTAAATGGTAGCGAGTCAGTCATGCCATTCCATGCAAACAGATTGAAACGTGCCGATTTTAAAAGGTAATTACCGATGATAGACTTTGACTTGTTTGTATCGCCGAGGCTGTCTGTCACTGAGACAAGCCTTTCCTCCTTTCCTATCACGTCCACTTTTGTTTGAAATAAACAGGATAATTTCTAATAATGATAAATCTGCGTTCTAAGATCAGATAGGATTGTGCACTTGTACATCAGCTCAAAACATTTTCTCCAATCATCGAATTAAGCATGGTAATGCAGTTTACAGGAAACTTGAAGCAGTGTTCCTGTAAGTATTGTTCGGGTAAAATAAGACTGTTTAGATACGATATATCCGCCTACTTGCTTTGCTGAGAACACTGATTGATCCTTCTAAACTCCTTGTTTAAAAAAGAGGAGAAAGATATCGTGCCGGTTTGTTTTGATGCCATAATTTTGCTCATTACAACATTTTAGCATGACAAGAGTTCAACTACGCGATTTTTTGCTTTACCACAAAAATGAACGATAAGAACGAAGAAAAGAATGGAATTCTTATTTTTGATAGACTTTTGATAACTGTGACAAGCCTCAAGAAATATTCACATTCGTTTCATGGATAAACGTTAAAGCTCGAGGGCTTGGCCATCTTATAAAACCAAAACAAGAACATAAAAGCTGAAAATGAGAATTGTCATTGTATCAAAGGGACAGTTCATTATCATAATAGATTGTCAAAAGAATGAAATGCTTTTTCTTTATGAAGACAATGTGAGAATGAGAATTGCATGTTCGTCTCAAAAAAAAGTATAATAATAGCACAGAAACGAATGCCAGCGAAGAGATGCAGTTGAATCTTAATGGGACGAACCGGAAAAATCGTTAATTATCACGAGTGTACACGGAGTGACCATGTTTGTATGCAAAAAAAGAGAAATATTTATGTTATGCAGTTCCTCCTCCTCAGAGAAATAATGAATGCCTATACTCATCTCCTGAAACATGTTGTTTCCTTTGAGTGTGCATGTGCATCATAGATTTAAAAAATTACGGCTACTGTGCAGCAAATGTAACAGGATTGCATAAGAGGAAATGCTGATACAGGCCATATGCATTCGATTCCGTCCGTGTGCTCATTTCGCTTGAAGATTTTTTTATGCAAGAAAACTAGTCGACTGACAGCATGTTTGCACTGTTTTAAATGTCAGATCTAAGGATTTATAGGAGAACGTGTAAAACACGGTTGCAGATCGCGTATCATGTCTTCTCCAACTTCCTCTTTTGTTTCACATTCGCGATATACTATTTGTATTCTTGATATATGGTGAGCGTCTTCACATCGAATTTGCATATATAGTAGCTTCCTGATCCCCACATCGACTTGAAGGATGGTAATAATATATGAGAGCACGCTTGCCACAATTACAATACTCCCCGTAAAGGCATTTATAATTTGTATTGATCCCATACTAAATTGGTTGCCATTTTCTCTTTTTAAAAAAGTCTAGTACTGCTACTTCATTCCAAGTACTAATTACAAACGCAAGACCTTCAATGAACTCCTCCTGCGTCTCCATTTTCTCCATTTGATTTTCTAACAAAATAACCTCTCTCGGCTTACTTTGTTGTCCGTTGAAATTGCAAGTCACCAGTTTGAGGAAGCGAAGAGATTGAAGAACCTTTTTAGACATGCTTGCTTTTTACACATCTCTTCTCTGCTCTCTGTATGTTCTTTGCACTTTTATATTTACGCGTCATTACACACATCCCTGTTTTGACAAGTTCAAAGCACATTATTCCCTTTTTCTTTCTATCGTAATTCTGTGTATGTTCCTACGTAATACGTAATGAAAGGTCCAACGAGCACGAAATCGTTGGTTGTTGGATATAATAGGAAGTTTTGTGTGAACACCACATGATTTTCTTATGACAATTTGGTAGGGTTACAAAGAAGAAGATATTTGAAGCAGGACAAATTGCGGATGTAGCATCAACTTCCCTATAAAAAACGGTTTTCTGTACAGCAATAATATTGTTACAAAAAAGGGGTTATTATGAGATTGACTTTTACTCGCTACCATATTATGATGCACTTATTGCTTCTTCCTCTAACAGTAACGTTCGAAAAGTTGCCCATAGGGTCAGTTGTATACTGCGGAGGGCAACGATGGAAATAATTTGTTTCTGGTAAAACTCGCATGGGGCAGTGGCAATTTTTCTTACATAACAATCCAAAAAAATAAAGTAGTTGCAAAACCCACTACTATATAATCCCTGCATTCCTGTTCATATTCACAGCTTTGAAAAAAATCATCCCAATCATCATCGTAGTTTATAGTTTGAGAACATTTGGAGTGAAATATTGTGCAAAACAACAACTAGCATTTCAATCATTCTCCGTTCACATACTCACGTCCGTTCGAATTCGAATGCACAATTTTTTCACCTATAAATCCACACGTATTGAAAGGTAAAACACAGGATAGGAAACTTAACGAGGAGAAACACGAGTAGCGTGGAGCTCAAGGTAAAAAAACGTAGAGATATGGTGTAATATTGTTATTGTGCACTTTTTTCTCTGTTTCTCCCTTACCAACATCCAAAACCATAAACCATTTCGAATAAAATCTAACGGGTCATTTATAATTATTTCTGTCCCGGTTGATACCCATCATTTGGGAGTATATACGCGAGTAAAAGAGAGCTTGAAGAAGAAGAAGTGTTTTTTCTTATTCTTCTTTCCTTCTAATATGGTACACTGACTGCACAGCGATAATAAGTTGCACAGCAAAACAGCAGCAATATTATTAAAGGTGAAGCAGTGAAGATGTGTCGGTGTGCGTGTGAGAATATATATGTTAGGAAAAAAAGTCATAAAGGATGAGGAGAGTGTGCACTTTGCCTGCACTCACCACATTTCTCGTAATATATAACGAGCCTTCAATCACAACGGCGCAACCGAACCCAAGGAAAATCCTTGTATGATCACGTTGATGATAGTGTGTGTGTACGAATTTAATGAATAAAAAAAAGTCTGGCGAGATTGAAGCAAGTGCAGCTTGAAATATATGTTGTGGGCACGAGCAAAGAGCAAAAGGTCTGACCCTAGTTTAAACCCTAGTTTTTATGTAGATTCTTGACGGAATATCTCTGCTCTCACTCAACTTGAGAGTCTTGAGAAACAGAGTATTTTGCCGTTGAAAGATGTGTACTTCCTCATCAACGCCTCTATCTTGATGTGAGTGAGTATGATGTTCTGCTTTTTCCGACGATTTTTTTCGTTCTCTATTATTCCCAACGTTTCCTTAGCCAAGGAGAAACGTGTTCCGTTTTTGATATCGTTTATGAATCATTTATTGGGATGGACCGGACCATAGTAATGTACTAGAATGAATTGAGAATAGAGAGTTATGGATGTGAAAATTATACCTATGGCTAGCCAATTTACACAAATTTGTTCCGTATGGTCAACCTATGTGTGTTTGTTGGCTTCAAAGCAAAAAAAAAGGTTTAATGATGAGGAAATGCGGAGAGTGGGAATCTTTTGGAATTCGCAGTACGGTGCGAATATAAAATGCGAATATATATGTGAAGTGGTGGACTTTTAATTTGATTTCATGGCATTACATTATACATTCATTCAAGGGAAATTGCTCTTTCTCTTCTTCTTTTATGGTGACAATGGCGAACGGGCTGTGTAAAATGGGACCATGTCCTCTTGTAAACACGAATCATTTGTTTCGGTTTCAGTATAAGCGATACTGGTCATAATTTTCAATCCGTGTACCTTACGAGGATGACAAAATGTTCACTTTGTAAATGACGATTTTATGTACTAGTCTTCAAATTCGAAGTGCTGTATTTCCGTGGGGCCATTTTCACCTGCACAAAGTAAGGGAAGGAACCTTTCGCATATGAATATGGTGATCGATACGAGATGAAACACTTAACGAAGAGGTAATATCGTGAGCTGGTGTTGATTGGCTTCCCACAAATCCTTTTCATGATGAATACCACATAAAATATATCTCAACAGTGTCGATTACGGGGCAAAAAAATCGAAGATTGGCACTTAAAGTCTTTTAAGGACAGAGTCACTGAACAATTCAGCCAGTGTATCAAATTACCTGAAACATGTAGCACTCATATATTTTTCTTAAGTTTTTATCGGTAACCGTTACGAGCAACATCATTTTCGTCTCAATTCCCCGAGTATGCAAGCTCACAATTTCTCAAGGAAAGTAGGCTAATCAGTCATACGGTCACGGAGGAAGATATATGTGTGCACACGCTCATCACAATTCGTATAATATTCATGTTTATGTAAAATTAATTACGAGCACAGAGATTTTAATAAGCATAATGTGCAATATCAAGGTTGTAAAAATAACAAGAGAAAGGAAACAACATAAAAAATAGGTTCTCACACGTAAGTAAGGGGTAAAAGAAGTACGTACTTAATTAAAATCAGAGTGCAGCAGAGAAAGAAGTGTCTTGTTATAGCTTGTAAAATATATGCAAATGCCCGATTGAGTTAGGCAAGGAAAAAAAGTCATAGTCAAATCCAGCTCAAACACCTTTGGCTCAAGTTTATGTACGTCTGAATTAATAAACGCTTAGAATAAAAAACCGGCCCAGAAGCATATTAAAATGGGCTAGCCCACTCCCATTTCCGTCGATTCTTGCAACAAGACTGTGAAATAAAAGAACAACTCTCGGAGCCCGTGTGGAGCACACCACACATATATAGCTTCTCTCTTTATTTATGGTTTTAGAGAATTGACAGTTTGCACCGACTCGAATCATAATGCTGCCACACAAAAAGTAGTATTATGCGAGAATGATTCATTGGTTGGAATGAGGCAACAAAAGACAGAGCTCTCACAACTAAACAACCTCCTAACTCCCAAGACAGACATAACAATATGCAAACAAGTGACAATCTCAAGTCAAGATCGTCATCATACCTTCCTGCCTTACTTGTTCGAGCAACAATTGATGACGATAAAAAGATTTCATATTGCGCACATTTATATACAAAGCAAACAAACATAAATATAAACATATGTATTATTTAGTCATAGTCATAACTCATAAATGTTACATGAATATATATTTACTCTTGGTTATTATGCTGACTTTTTATAATTTCAAATTATTACCTACATACACACATATTTTCTTCAGAGTCAAGTAAAATATATATGGTCTCATCAGAGAGACAGCCTTGCACCTTTTTAACCTTTATCCTTGCGAAGAAAGGAAGGAGACGGTCATGCCCTGCTCTAGTTTTGATTGTTGCAAGAGAAGCTTCTATTATTAACGCGAACTTCTTTTGCATATCATTGTTGCAGTCTCACAAGAAGATATAAAAATCTAGATTTCAACTTCACCCGAGCTTTGTCGAGATGTACCTAAGTGAAGAGAGAAAAAAATTATATTTTAGTTGGGTTAAGCCTTTTTTAAATTTAATCTCACGGCTTTTTATTGTACTATTTTTTTGAAATGCCGTACGCTCGCATATACCATACCTACTACTTTACCTTAATTTACACAATTTTTATTGAACACGCTAAAAGCCCAGAAGACTTCAAGTATTACACGAAGAAAGAGTAATAAATGTGAGGTTACCGCTAACAAGGCGGTGTAACAATCCGAATCACAACCTTATTATCATTCTTTTTAAAACGGATTGCGTTTTATTTGTGAGCACGAGAATACCAATAATATAATACGACTAACAATTACACGGAGGAATGCAATCTTTCATATGAAGAAGAAGAAAAACAGTGAGAATTTTCATGGTTTTTATTGGCAGGGAGTATATTTGTAGTTGCAGTTTTTCAATCTCGGTCTCCGCTTGCAGCATATTACATTCACACACGCACACATATACATAACGACACAACATGTCGACGTTTGCCCTCAAAATTGTAAACTCTTTTGAGGAGTAGCACACGTGTGCAGGGATCGTAATAGATTGGGCTGTGAGGGGGGCTAAACCGAGTCTAATTTAATTACACAGAAATGGGAGATAATTTACGAGCATGCGAGGTATTTAGAAGAGTGTTCAAGAGTAAACTCAACACGAATGGAATCGTTTGAAATTCATCAAGGCATATGCATCTTGCATCTTTCTCTCTCTCATCATTCGAGGCACATAGGACCACCGCTCAACTTCTTTTTTTTGCAGTAAAGCGCATTGAAACAAAACGAGCCCCACAAAATCATGTAATTTATATAATCTTTCTTCCTCGAAAACGGTGCTAAAAGGGAGTAAAAATAGCTGTAATTGTTACAGCTAAAGTTTTTTAGCAGTTGCATACGTAACATAACATAACACATACATACATTTCTCGTTATTGCGGGACTTAGGTAGTGGCTTATTAAGGATTTTTTTGGTATGAGATTTTAGTGTTCTGAACTCACCTGTGATATTGAAATTTGAGCTTTTCAACTCAGCTTTTCTTAGACCTTTGTTTGCCAACAAGAAAAGGTGAAGAAGGCAGCAAGCCGTGCATGCGTGGGTTAAGCTTCAGAGAGATGAAATAAGGAAAACCGTTCCCTGTAGACAAGCTCTAGTTACGTTGAAACGTTCTTTTTTCCCTTCAAAGTAGCATACCTACTTGTGTACTTTTATTTTAAATAACGACGAGTTGGCTAATCTTCATTCAGGAGGAATTAGGATAATAAGGGTATCAAATTTGAACTATTCACAACAAGTGTTATCATCGTCGTCATCATCATTAAGACGGTATCGAGTGGAGCAAACGCTTAATTAGTAGCAGGATCAAGGGTTTTGATTTGGAACATGTTAAAACATGTAAGAATAAACTTGTAACAAGAAGAACACTAAATAAATAAATAATACCATTTCATGTTCGAGCAAATGAATGAAAGCAAGGCAATAAAGATAGATAGCGTGACTTCATTGATCAGGCTCAAAAGAAGAACTGCAGACGACGACAGATTAGGAATTTTTGTTGTTTCTCAGGTGCGAAAGTGGTTTCACGATGAGAGAGAGGCGAGAACCTGCCAGATAAAAATTTTTGTCTTCATTGCGGAAGCACGTAGTACGGTTGACTCTCTGTATGCCTGTCATTTTTTTACACACTTATTCTCTCCTCGCACAATTTTTCAATGTTTTCAAGCGTTGCTTTCAATTTTCATGTGTACCTAATCCGGGTATAAGCAATTACCAGAGAAGAAGAATCCTGAGTATTCGTTTGATAACCTTAAAACTGAAAAGGAATTTGCGAGTGGCAGATTGTGTGCAACATGAGAGACGCACACACGGTACTCTTCGATGATCGCATGCAATCAATGAAATCGAAATCATGTGACTTGTACTTTGTACAGTTCCTCGCTTCATACCATTCCATGGGGCTTTTCTTAGGAGAAAGAATAATAACCTGCGATTTCTCTATAATTCAGGGTTTCCTTCACAAAATCATTTTTCATTTTCTCTCTTTTCGTGTTATTTATCAAAACTCTACATCAAGAAGGAAATAGTGTGCTATGTGTGTGCACTGCGAGAAGATAGTAGCTGCTATATGGTTGGCAAGGTCTTCGTCAATACTGTACTTTTCCCCCTGTGAAGCACGTAGTTGGGTTCCGTTGCTCATTTCGTACTTCCTAAACGTGATCCGAGGGTCTCGAAGAACGAAAAAATATTTTCAGAAGCTTCACAGTAGTGGCACACCAACTTATCAAGTTATGATTATTATGAGGAAGCTTTTCGGGAAGGAAATACAAAACAATCGATTACTGAACCACAACTTTTGCGATCGCATGCGATGTGTGCTATGATTACAGTCAATATATAAAACCATGTAAAGTGAACATGCACGAATATCATCCTCCATTTAAAACTGTAAAAACCATGTAACAATTACAAGTAACAATGATTGTATTAACATTTTTTTGGTCGAATAGAATATGCAAAAAAATTGTTGTCTTGAGGGAAATAGAAGCATAGTTTAAACAAATTGCACATGGTGAAGCAGGACGATTTTGGTTATGAAGCTTAAAATGCACAAAACTATAAAGATTTGTGTAGACAAAACAGATGTTAGATTTTTACCTCAGAAGCAGACAGTTTCCGTGAATGGGTTTTGTAAAATGGTGGAAGAATGTTTTGAGAGAGAGAAAATAATGTAATCACCGTGTAGACAAACGACACATTGCATTATTGCAGCCATCCCGAAGAAAAGGAGTTCACTTCTTGCTGAACAAAAAGTTGAAGAAGCTCTTGCGTTTTTTGGCAAGACGCAAAACAAAGCCTTTTCAGATGGTCAAAGACCGACCCAATTCTTTTAATTTGAAAGAGTACGGAATTCTCTCAAAGTCTTTACGAAAGCATTATAAATTTATATTTTCGAGAAAATCTCACGCAGTATATTTATTATGCACGTAGTAGTACTCATGTTTTCATCGCCGGTGCAGAGTTCTCAGGAGAGTCTTATTCTTCTTTATTTTCATGAAGAAAGAGGCTTAAAAGACCGTGTAGAGCTTATGTATATTCACATTCCCATATAAATCAGGAAAGAAGATTGAGTCCTATTTTTTGCGGTGTAAAAGAACTCTTTTTTATGCCTTCTCTCGTATTTTTTGGGCATGACGTTTTCCTTCTCGGAGTTGAGAATCACTGAGCATTTCCCAAGGTGTCACGCATTTTATGTCAACCACAAAAACGTTGATGCTACTCAAAATCACACTCAACTTGAGTATTTCTCTGAAAGCAGCTTATTTTGAGGGTGGTGACTGGCGACGACGATACGATGAAGAAGTGACGGCTGCTGTCAAGCAATATACTTTTCGCGACTTATACTTGTGTACGTGTGCAGCTCCTTCATTTTACTTACGGATTACACTTATGCAATATGTATGCTACCTGTGATTCATATACAACTGCGAATCTTTCGTTTATGACAAATGATTGCTTATGTTTATCATTTATGCAATGAACCCCGTTTCATTTTCTGCAACAAAGGAAATAACTTTACCGTACAATTGCATGTAGAACGATCGGAATCGGAAGATGCATTCTTCCACAATTTGTTGAAATCACGGAAATGCACAAATGTGGGTGGATGCACTTGGTCTGAGATTCTCTGAGAAAATATGGCCCCCACAAGAAAGAATGCGAAGATTCTCCACACATTGTCGTGGTTTTTGAGGTCAATGAATTCTCTTCGAATGCATTTTCGTGTTGCAAGTCATCGCTAATTTATGGAAACAATTTGGCATATTAATTTAATCACAACTTTTGAAACCACTTCAAATTAGAAAGATTCCGATATAGGATTTGTTATTATTGTCTCATATGAATTCCTTCTTAACCTTCAAAAAATCTAAAAAAGAATCTTCTCGTCGTGATCAAGAGATCAACAAAGGATACAGCATTGATTTAATCATACGTTTTGAAATGTTACCTTTTCCACATTGACTACCAAAAGTGCCACTGATCATCTAGTATATAACAAACCACTTGTTTTCTTCAGTAGATCACGAGTTTCTGATTATTGTGTAGCACTCAGCCATTCATAATGAACGCATGAAAAAACAAAGAGGGCTGTCGAAGGAGGTGTGACCAGGTAGGTCGGTTCGGTTGCTTTTTGCAGGCAAACAAAGTCACAACAAAATCCCCAACCATCAATATATGATTATTGTTCTACTACGTGAGTTTGGTTATCTCTCCCTTGCCTCTGCAAGAAGCTTCGAAAGAAATCATGCTTCGATGATATATTTTCTGGGCTGCCGACAAAGAATATTGTTCTTCTTCCTTAAAAAGGATCCTTTACGAATAAGCCACGTTAACAATAATAACACAAATAGAATAGGACACGGAAAATCATTAGAGTTGAAACGGTAGTTGGGATTTTTTTAAAAGAAGAAGAAAAAACTAATTCTTTTACAGAGTTTTGCATAAAAACTCATTTTAAGGTACTTACTCAACATAATTTATGCTCAACATCCTCATTATGTCAGAAGTCTGCGTATAGCCACTGCACGTTGACCGTAGCTAACGTGTTGCTGAGCCCATATAAGTAAGTTGCCTTGCATGACATATTAGTTTTCTCCTGAACAACAATGAGACTCTCAGTTACACGATTGTGGCAAGGAATTTAATGCATCATCCTGTCATCTGCGTCTTTATGGATAAAACAAACTATCAGTCATCAAGTCATGGTCTCAGAAAGGTTGTGCTCATATTTCAGCGACTCATTGCTTCCCTACTTCGCATGACAAAGTGTGGGACATTTTTGTTCCAAAGCAAAAATATATGTGCTAAATTTGCATTCCGATGATGGAACGAAATTAGTTTTCTCTTACTTAACGACTGGTTAGGTAAGAGGATTGCAGGTTGGGCTAAGGAATTAATTTTGATATACTACGAAATAACTAGACCACGACTGCAAGATAAACGGTGAGCAAGTTCACAGAAACACATAAACGCTTGCAATAATTATTAATTTCTTTGGACATAAAAATGCATTTTGAATAAATGCCACCTGCGACTAGGACGAATTTGAACTCTTCCCCATTGTTTTCCGTAGTGTTTCTTCAGGACGAAGAAGATATTATTAGTCATAATGAGCATGTTCAAAGGGGACCTTTTACAAATAAATCTGCTTAGTCATACGATATACAATTTTGTTATGGTCGATTGAACCGTTTCCTGTGTTTAGACTTGAAATTGCTCACACCACCACAACTGTACACTTGTGTATTTGCATGTAAAATAGCACGTGTACTTCATTAGATGGGAGGTCCGAATTGAATTTTAATTAACAGATTTGCTAGTCAATTTCGAACTGAAGTGGTAGTCGGAGGAGAATAGCTCAAGCTGGCTTATTGAATTGCCATAAAAATTGATTTTCACTAGAGACGCGCTCATATTATAAGCGAAAAGACACTTCATGGACTTTGCTTTCTTAAATGGGAAGCTAACGTTTAACGATGATAAAACCTTGCAAGGTCTCAATTTACCTTTAAGTATATTGACACCTCGATCTCAGGTTGTTGACTTGCATGCACGCTGTTACTTCTCCTGGTACTTCTAGTGAAGTGTGCAAAGTTTTTTTTTGTGTGCACACGGTTTTTTCTTCTTCTCCATTCCTCCCTTCAATGCAATGTCGCTTCTCATCATCCAATTCTATTTTGTCATTTTTGACAAATGCTTGATCGTGCTCATATCAACAGTGAGCTGGCTCATTATGAGACATTTTTCCTACTATCATTCCATTACACATTCTTTTGTCGTTTTTCCTTTTATTCACTGTGCCACGCACACATGAGCTGACGACGACGAAGACGACGTACAATGCGTTGTGCTGAAGACGAAGAAGAAGAAAAAACTTCTTATTCTGGCTTTCCGTGCTCTTCGTGAAACGCCTGCTTTCTCAGCCACCTCATCTTCAGTTCTCCACAAAAAAAAGATTTGCACTCGGGATGATTGTAAAATGATAAAATATACATACGTACACATATGAGCTCTAAGGATTATCAGTCGCATAAAAGTGGTTGCATCAGTCAGCCCTCATATATATATAACTTCTCTTTCACTTTGAAATTAAATCTCCAATTTTAGAATGAACATAAAGAAAAGGAATCCTTTTTCCTGTGCTCCACACACACAATCGAGACTCAACTGTTGGAATAATGTATCATCTCGTCTCTCTCACTCACTCAACAAGGAGATGTAAAAATAAATAAATCATGTGTGCTTCTTTTCATGTGCGCTCTTCCATTATGAAATAATGGATGGAATCAGCTCAACCTCGTGATTTTACTATTTCATTCTTTCCCCTCTCAAAAGAAAAATGAAGAGTTATAGTTGGCGAACTTCGCGTCACTAAATCATCTTCATGCATATATTGCATAGCCATTATCATGTGCCCACACTTTAATATTATAACTTTTTCTACGCTTGTCATCATCTGTCGGCATTCCCAATGCATATTTCTATTACTCAAAGATTCCCCATCATTACTAACTATAAGTATGGTATTTTTCTGCGGTCGCTCTGTGTCTACAACCGAAAAAGGAAATATATATAAAGAATTTGATACAGCTTCCGTGCTTGTTGGTATATGCTTTAAAAAGTTAAGGAATCGAACAAAAAGGAAGTAGGGGAAACGCGAGAGATGACGCAAAAAGATGAGTAACATTGTTTGTTGTAAGTTCAATGAAGCATCACACATTTTTTGAAGAAAATGCACAGTTGAGTGAGAAGAAGGCTGAGAACTGAGAGAAGAATATACAGTAATAATGGATTACTATATGCTCCGATTACATTTCTCTGAAAAAAGATCCAGAGATTTAACATTAAAATGATATCAACACATTTTTTCCTTCTCAGTGAAGCTGCAAGTGAAAACGGTTTTCTCATGAGCTTAAACAAGGCAAAAGTTATTCATTCGGAGTTAGCAGAGTGATTGACAAGAGACTGTATGGGATGATGTGAATGAATGTGAATATAAAATGCTTGCATGATAGACTCTCTTTTTTACTTGTAACATAAATAGCACTCAAAAGAGCCACTTCTATAATCTTGTTATTTTTGGAATTTTCTTTTCAGATGACTTCCACGAGGGGATTATTGAACTTGGCCTTATTTTGCTGGTTTGGTATCGCTGCAGTACAAGGTAAGCAAGTGGGATATTTCTTATTTTTGAGTAAATAAAGAAATTGAATGCTACTCGTTATCAAAAGTAAACACAATGCCTTTTATAATTTGGCACATTTTTTATTTCATTTTCCCTTACACGTCTTCTTTCGATCCTGTTAAAAAAAATTTTTTGCACAGTCACCAGTAATCAGAGACACACTGTTCAAATAAACACGCTTTTAATGATAAACTTTTTTTTGACGAAGACTTGTTACTACTTTTTTCATACACGAATATACATTAACAGAGAAATACATATCGTTATTCAACACGTCACGCACGTCAGCGTTAGTTCATGAGTGCTTTGGAGAGTCACTTTTTTCGCTTCTTTGTTCACCAGAAAAAGAGTTGATTCATATGAAAATGATAGCAAAGTGGACGTAGATAATATTAGCTGAGTTATCCCACGGAAATTCCATAAAAAGTGACATTTTGTTCGTACCGACGACTCTCAAACACTACGACATAATAATAATTACTTGGAATATCACTTTCATTGTTGGAGCATAATATCTGAGATAAATTATGGATAGTCAATTTGCCTAGAATCGGCTCACCAAAATAAAAAATCTGTCTGACATGGGCTTAGCAATTTTGGATAAAAAGGTTTCGTCATTTTCAACATTCAGAAGTAGACGATTTTCCTTCACGCTTTTCATTCCATTAATCACGAAGTGCACTTTTTGCGATAACACTTTGACAGCAAGCATTTGCAGCACTCGTTAAACTTGCTTTCGTAAATAGTTACGTGATATTGTAGATCATTATTCCTCAGGGGAAACAGGTGATCAAAACTGGAAGGTCAGGAATTAGCATATCTCCACATAAAATATAAATTACATGCATATAAAGCTTAATGGATACCTGGAAAAAAACTCATCAGTTTCAGCGAAATAGAGTAATAATCGTTAATGTTCCCTTCTAACTTCACTTTTCAATGTCAGCACGCTTGCCTATACAAGTAATTACAAGTAAGAATTGTCATTGTCTCAGTCAAAACATGAAAATTCCATGACGTAAATGTTAATGTCAAAAGATTAGGGTTTCCAGTGAACAAGGATTTGAGAGTGATCTCAAAGTACTTTTCGTAGTATTTTCATGTGCACAACATTTTCAATCGCCTGTTTGCACTGCCATTTTTTATCATGATCGCACCCCATCTTTATTGCATTCTTGCGTTTAGCCCTATCGTTAAAAGCATATTATATTAATGGAAGTATGGAAGGAGAAAAATATTTTTTCTAAAGACGAAATTTTTTGTTTTGGTTTTCATTGAATTATTTACTGAAAATGCTTGTGATAACTGCCCACTACTGACCGTCATCTTCACCCGTGTGTGTTGGGGATGTGACTGACTTTGACCTCTAACAAATGTCGAATGTTTTTGATTGAAAAAATATAATCTCTTCGCTAACACATGTAATGGGTGTCATAGGACTTGCAGTGAAAGCCAAAGGCAAAGCCTTCCCACTTAGATCAAGTAATTTGAAATACTTAAATAATTTGTAGTAGATTTAGACAGCTTTCTCGCTTGCTTCAAAACATTCTCTTTCACTAAAACTCCGTTGTTCTCTGTAGTAGTATTTGTAGTTCATAAATTAGTTTTTAAAAAAGTCAGTTGTTCATGTCTGTTCTGTCAAAAGAGATATAGATATTTCCAAGCTCTACAAATAGTCTAAACCGAAATTCCTGAAATTATATGAGTAGAGTAGAAGTGTAGTAATTGCGATCCACTAAAATCACTAACCACCTACCACCTCTATCTGTGTAGTTCCTCGCCACCTTTCACTACGACCCTTTTCATGGACTTTTGGACATGATGAGAAATGTACGCTTGACTGCTTTACTTTACTAATCAAAAAATTTGTAAAAATCACAACTCTGCTAACTCAAAGTGTATATTCATAAATATAGCTTCTTTAGAATCGACTAACTATACAATTATTACCCTAGTTCTGTAGACAAAAATCCATTTCTTAAGCAAACATTTATGAAACAAGTCAAATTGCTAATTTATGCGAATCATGATGAATTGAGAACGATGAACTACTGGCATGCGTTGTACATATCTACAAACATACACACGAAGAGGTGCAATTCTATTTAATTCTGCACAAAGATCATTCATACAGATATATTTACATTGTACACACACTGTACATTACATGAACTACTAGTCCCGCTATCTCAAAAAACCTTCTCTCTTTATATACATACAGAATCTTTCAAACACTTACCCTTTGTCATAATCCAATCCACTTGTGTATAATATGAAAAATGTGAATTGTGAATAATTTTGTAATTAAACAATTTTGGGGGGTAAGTGCAATTATATAAATACATTTCTGTCTGCATTTTTTTCGCAAGCTGAACAAAGCAAAGAAAAAGTTCAACTATTGAAGGACTATCGTTTGTCTAACTGTGGCAAAAAACTATGTTTTCTTTAGCGCTGACCGGATTCGAGAAACTAACAGATTTGGACTACAGAGGGAACACGTACTACTCGATTAGAAACTTATCACTTCATGAATGCCAAGGGTGGTGCCGGCAAGAGCCAGAATGTGCGGCTGCAGCTTTCAGGTGAGTATATCTGTTGTTGGGGTGTTACCGCTTCGGATCGGAAACTTCATGCATCATGTTTTAAAACTTTTCATTCAATCACAATCTCCTATTGAAAAGAGGACTTGGCTGATTAGGCTATTGAGGCGGATACATAACTGACCTGATTTAAACGGGAAGTTATTTGTTGTTACTATTATCTCGCTTATATGTCTGGAAGAAAAGCGTCATCATCCGTTGCACCGACCAAGAGAAAATAGATTTTTTTCTTAGTATCGTTTTACATAATGGCTCTTGTAGACAAGTTGCTTTCTTCCGCTCATTTTGCAAAAATCCATCATCATCCATCACTTCAACGAGACAACTGAGTACAAAAGAGGATAGGCACCCTTCTTGACGCACCTACTTTCTGCCAATACGGATCTCCCACGCTTAATTGAAAAAGTTATAATTAAAGATAAACGAACAGAAATAGAGGCATAGAAATATACAAGATCTACAGGTACATTTTTTATATACGAGGAACATTCCTATATCCTGCATATTTTGAAGAAGAAGAAAGAAAAAAACAAGTTACTAAAAGTGTAACAGTTATGTTCTACGATTGGCAACAATTTTGTTCAGGAAACCGGTAGCAATGTGCCAGTAGCAAGGTAAAATGCACTCTTCCGTTCCTTTAATCCTACCCAGATCATGAATGAAGGCATAACTTGAGTGATGGTATGATGATGTAATGATGGAAGAGATACTTGATACAAAAACCGAACAAGCAGGAAATCGACCAGTTAGTTGGCCGACAAATGAGATACTTTATGGACTACAGTTTACACTAATAACACATATTTTTAGATGACAACTGTTATGTAACGAAGCAAAAGGAGCCAAAGGATACCCTAGAAAAAACGTTGTCTGCATGCGCTTCCCTAAAATAATCTCAGTCACCATAAATGTGAGCGCTTTTTTCGTAAAATTGTGGCGTAATAAGGTACTTTCATCGCTAAGAGCAGGATAGCGGAGAAAAACGTAAACGAAAACAGTTTTGAGGAGAAACACAAGTTGGAAAGGATGAAAGAAATGCATGCAAATGGAGAGAGAGAGAGAGAGGATGCATGTTGCTAGAGTTTTGGTGTGATAATAATGGTGTAGGTGGGAGACGAGATGACTGATATTCATATTATTATTGTGTTCATATATCACATATTTTTTCCACACAAAAAAAGTCTCTCAGCATCACCACCACTGTTCCAACAAATGTAGATTAAGGTATACGCATATCTCTTTGAAGTGTCACCGTTATAAAAATGCGCCAATTACACTCATCCTTCTCCATCTCTCATGTTCAATGTGTCTAAATGCCTCTGGTTAAGAAAAAATGTCAGAATTAAAGAGATGCATCAACTGTGAACGTGAGGAGATGGACGCCACAAACATCCTCTCTCTCTCTCTCGTCGTCGTCGTCTCCAACTTTCAACACGGTCGATATAGTTTAGTTTACTATCCCACGTATTTAACGAAAGAGTCCTCGTAGCAGACATAATTATCGGTAGTCAACAGGTTCACGGAGCATGCAATTCCACAACTGTACCCAATCACTTTTCGTACGCCTTGTTGAAAAATTAGGTACTCATCTTCGCTTGCAGCAACGGAATTTGATTACAGTTTCTTCCCAATGCAAGAAGAGTCTCATCCTCCTCCCAGAAGATTAGCTGATATCATTTTCGCGATGAATTATTTGAATTATAGTTATTCATTTTACAATTTATCGGAATTTTGCACCGATAAGTAGAAACTTACGGAGAAAAATGAAATCAGTTATTTTCTCAGTTAGTTACAAGACTTAATATTTCGCTAATAACGTCGAATATATTTGTTATAAACCTATGCTATACGCTGTCCAAAAAGCATCTGTAGTTGATCTGCTCCATAGAAGTAAATGAGTAAATAATAATCGCCGTTAAAGCACACATCTGGTAACCGTCAGACTAGACGTACTCTCAAAGTCACTTCGTCGTCGACACTTGAAATTGAAGAATTCTTTTTGACATTTCTCTTGGTCATGGGTATAATTGATATCTTCATTTCGCATTGTTATCTCTTACAAATTACATTTTTGCTCGTACGAAAGTCACGGCATTTCTTCTTGTACAAGGGGCTTGTACGTCAGCGTGATTAACAAAGCAGAGGAATGTTCTTTTCTTGACGAATGCAGATTGCAAAAAAACTGCAACACAATCCCAAGCTGAGATAAGTAACTGCAAAACTGCATACCTTTTTTCCAAGAATGTCTTTAGAGTTTTAGACTTTTAAAAGGAACAAACTTAAAGAACTTCTTGCTGCTTCAGTCCTTTGTAAAAAAATATGTGAAGGAAAAGTGCAATGAGAGAAGCTTTTTTGTACATCTCGAGAGAGGCCGAATCATTTAGTTCAAACAAATTGCCTCAACTCTCAAAAGTATGATAATTTCCTGAGTCAGCCCTCGTTGCTCCTCATTTGCACGTAATAATATCATGTAACAGTTCTTTTTTCCCATTTCTCCGTTTTCTTTTCCCTTTGACGATGTCCGAGAAGTGGTCACGTACAAAAAAACTCTCTCAGATACAACAAAGGGAATAAACAGGGGAAAATTTGTTCAATCCATCAGCAAGTTTACTAAAACGCGTCATAGTCGAGTGGTCTAAAAATCCAGCTCTCTGTCTTCCTCAGAGCTGTTCCGCGTGACGCATATAATCCATTCATAAAACTCCTTCACGCCAATTTCCTAAAGCCAAGGCCAATTCCTTTGAAAAATCGTGCATTTGCCTTCTAGGTCAAAATGGTATCCGCTTCATCAGCTAAATAGCCGAACAAAATGATTATACGTTGAAAGTTGAAAAGTTTCCCATGATAAAAGAAACTCACACTTTGTCTTCAAGATAAATAAAAAACAATGATGATTACATCACTATATAACATGTCTAATGACCCGATTGTAATAAATTTTCTCTTTGTCTTCCTCCTATTTGAATGTCTGTTCAACTCTTGGTCTATGATGCGGCTGCTCTTCATCCAATATATCCACACAGCTTCGTTGTGAACCCGTTAGCTCCAGTGCAGGAGACTTTGTGTCTCCTTCAGAATGATACCACAGCCCACAACCCAAGTGCCGAACCACAGAAAGCAGCATCAATGTACTACATGGTCAAATTACACATTCGATCAGGTAAGCGAAAAAAATATAAATGCTTCTCTCAATCTCTCGTCAACTTTTCTCCTCTCATCCTCTCTATCCACCTCTCTCAGTCTACCTGTCTTGCTGTTGTCTAGTTAAACTTTGTACATTTTCTTTCACAAATTACTCTGGTAAAACAGTTGTGTGTGCTGTGTGCGACGCGACGTTGTAGGGCGCTTCAGGGAGAGATAATTTTCATTACATCGAATTTGCTCCCTGAAAGCTTCTCTTAACATTCCTCCCATGTGCATTTTCTCTCACTCTCGTGGAGTCTACTAGAGTACACCTTATGGCATTTTCATTCTCTCAGTGTGTGTTTTTGTGCGACTTATGATGGTAAACAATATGTAGTTTCCCGGATTGCATAATGACAGGATCTGTTATGATGAGCCTTGCTGAGTTCTACACACACACGGTCATATAATATACTCCACTCGGGGCGAATTTTTATGTGGTTCCACACTGAAATGAAGTGAAGAGGAAGAAAAAAGTCTTTTCACATAAACATTAAATTACCTTATGAATGTGAGTGGGTAATGAGATGGACGAAAAAAGTACTTCCATTACGCGATTTTCTGTAATGATGTTGATCACGGTGGTATGGTGGTAGTAGGGATAGATTGTGTATAAGCATTTCACCGTATCATTTCTTCCCATCATCGGTCACACAAGGAAAAAGAATGTGCATTTTTTTCTTAGATTTTGTAGGCAATAAGGACTTTTGCCTCAAACCACAATCAAAAAGAGAGGTAGTTGAGTTCACGTAGTCAAACACATTTATTAGTAACAAGCCGTATTCTGCTTAAAATGATAATACGGTATTGTAACAGTGAGACCTAGTCAGTCAAAAATATTTTGTTGTTTTTTATGCGTGGTAGGACGCGAATGTCAAAAATGCGAGTGGCAGAAAAATGCGGATAAGAGAGCGAGAAGGAAGTTAGTTAGAGCAGTGGTGGTTGTCTTTCATATTATTTGTCTTATTTCAGAGGGAGGCACAATGGGTATGAGATGCCAGTCCGTTAATGACGCTGGTGATAATAATAAGTACATATTTGCGATGTGATTTGATTACATGGGTCTACGTAAGAATACACCGAAAAAGCTGTTACAACTGAATTTGTTAATTTCATGCGTACGTAAAAAGTTGCACCGTCGTATGCAACGCTGCTCATTCTTCCTGAATAACACAGTGTAGTCATGTTCTAGTATTTTTTGTAAGTTAACCACTTTTGATCTTACGGAATTCGCTTTAAATCTCGACTGCGATAACTACAATCGAAGGGTCGGGAGAGATCTATGTTTATATATATCTCTCTTTAAAGAATATATATTTTGATTGGCCATGAAGTGAGGGCAAAAATCACTTTTTGTGTCCTCTGCTACCACAGTTCGGATTAAGATAAAATCCATTTAATGCTGTCTAGCACTTTTACTATGTGGGTCTTGATTATCTTACATTCGCTCTGCTTGTTACCTTGTTTATGACTATGACCAATAACAGAAATTTTTTTAAATTTAAAGTCTAGCGTAAAATGTTGAGTAAAATTGAGCATGAAACAAGGTCGCTACTTGTTTGTGTAAGAAGCGTTCCTTTTTACAGTAAAAGGAAAAGCATCTTCAGTCATCAGTTTTCCTTATTTTGTGGCTATTCTCTCTCACACACATACCGATTAACGACCAAGCAAGTGTGAAACTTTGTTGGTGTCCACATCTTCGATACTAAAATTGGACTCTCATTTCCGCTATGAAACAAGAAAAAACTGTAGTTGTATATCAGTGTGTTTTTCGGGTGTTTCCAATTCCAATTTTCCTCACATCGATGTCATCCTCTTGAGAGGTAGGGGATAATAATGTAGGTTAATGATGTAAGACATGAAGGATTCGTGTAAAATCTGTGTCTCCGTCTCCCCCACTAAACAATGCTTTCTTGAATGAAATGATATTTGTAACGCGAAATGGAGTGTGTTTTTAGGGGAAACAGCTGCAGGTATCAAACATAAATGTCTGCTGTGTGTTCCTTCCATTTAACGACAGATTGTTTAGAAGGAGGACAGTCGCTTTCGGTGTGTTCTTATGACGAGCTAAAAATGGGCGCTGCTGTATCAATTTGGTTTACTTGCATACTCGTGTTTTTTTTCTTAGAATTTATATATATGCCCTTTTTATTTCCAATTTTCACTCATTTTGATTCCCTGAGTACCACCAAGGAAGCCCATTAGTATTTACGCTAAATAGAGGAAATAGTTATTCGAGAGAGAAAAAATTCTTTTCTTTGACCCTATTTTTCACAGGTATTTTTGAATGATGGAGAAAGAATAGGTATTTTGTTACAAGACTTTTCATCACTGTGTGTTATGTAGAATGAGAGAGAAAAATGCACAAACAATGCATCTGTTCTGATCGGGCAATGTGCAAATTTTTTGTGGTGGAACGGTTTGTTTTCACAAAAAGACTGCTTCAACTTGAATAAAGCGTGTATGCGGATAAATGCGTTCATAAAATGCATATATAGATTCGTTTCATGCACAACAGAGTACACATACATATGCACACTCACACATGCGCACTCTTATAACTGGCATGAATGCACATGAATTGATGAGTAAATCTCTCTACTGCTGTTGCATACAAGACAACGGGACCGAATCGTTTCCGGTCTGGTAACCATCACCATTTCATCATTATCCTCATCAGAATCTTCTGAAACATGATGGGTAGATGTGAAGATGTTAAATTTTCTCCTTATCGGGCTACATCATCGAGATGTGAGTGTGATGATGAAGATGAGCATGATGATTTCGCAATGTGTGTTGGTTACGTCAAAAAATATACTGTGTCTATACCACATCAAGAAAATGAATACTCACTTGAAAAAAGAAGGTTTTTTTGAAGAGTTCAAGAATGATACTTAAGAGCGAGATGTTTATGTGTTCATCAAGGAACATACCACCGTAAGTGATTTTTCACACATCAAAACCTTTTTTTATCAAATGCCGGTCGGTTGCTAGTGAGTTTATTTTGGACCTTTTACCAAGCCAAGTTGAACTTGGCCCACACTTGTGCCAGTGAACTTTTCGCACTTGAAGTGCGACCTCGGGATTACGTGCTAACCTGCTGAAGAATTCATTTTTGCAGGGGGAAATGAGTCAATCTTACTTGATTACCTTTTTTATAGAAAAAATGTTTTCTTGCACCTTTCTCACCTAAATCAATAATGACTTCTCAAGGAGGTACTCGAGCTCATGTCTTTGTATTGTGCTCGAATTATGTCTATCGTGTGCTATACCGGCAAGTTAAATGCTTGAATGCTTTTCTTGAACACAAGTTCAATGAATGAAATTTCCCATTTTCTCTCTATTATTATCGTAAAAGGTACATTATGTATGCCACAAAATTGCAACAAGAAACAGTACGAAAATCCCCTAATTTTCCTTTGGTTTGCTGTTTTGCAAAAGTGTAGAGCACCACGAATCCTTTTTGATCGTGTGCAATAATACAATTTGAAATTCATTTTCTGGGCAACATTCTTCCACTTAAAGGATATAAAAGATACTGATCCGTCCGACACAGAATGAGTGTGTACCACCACACTTACTCTGATTTTTATCGGTAACTTTTTCTACTTTGTGGCATTTTCTCTGTCGGTTCATTGTCCTCCGATCAATAAAGAAAAAAGATCAACCCAAACCGAAATTCCAATGGATTGTTTTCCTTGGAATATTGCACTTTTCATTATTGTCTTCACAAAAGTGCATTGTTTTACAAGAATAGCACTACAAGAATGAAATGTCAGCCTAATGTCTATAGCCTCTTGAAACTGAGAAGTAAATGTAACACTGATTTATCTAATGTCAGGAATTTTATCAGAATAAAAAATGCCGTTTTCAGAAAAATGTAGAATATCTGCATATAGTAAGTTAGGTAGAATTGCCGTAAAGTCACTTGAAGTCGAACTCTTAACCTTGTACTTGTCAGTCGGCGAAATAATTTACATGTATTCTACTTGAATAAATGCGTTTTAGCAGATTTTAATATGCTAAAATCGGTACTCACATGCGCTACCGACCGATGCATGATCAAAGATGCTGAGATACATGAAATGCTCAATCGGAAACTTATGAGTTCTGGGGAAATGTAAGGAGTAAGGAGTGCTTCTGTTACCTGCTGTGACATTTTGTTTTCGTGCAAGTGCTGTGTAGAAAAAAAACATGTGAAATTAGTAACTGAACGTGTCTCTCGCGGAACCATGTTGTAACGTTCTTTTGCACAGTGGAGCTAGATGATGTCTTACGCTAAGATTCAAATCAAAGCTAAAACACAAAAGATAAAGACAATGAAACTCAGCAGGTCTATACGCATGGAATTGCTATTTTTCGACCAACACGGCACATAAATTGTTTCTGATGAACAACGAAGGTGTGATAACTAATATCCAGCGGCTCTAGGTGTTCAGTCAGCGGTTCATATTACAAAGATTTTGGTTTGTCAGTAGGTGTAGTTTACACGTGATCAAGATGTTTTTCTTTCTTTTCAAAAATCGTTCATGATGTTAGTTCTGACTGATATAATATGCATAGGTCATAGGTGAGTTAGATGTTCGGCATGGGTTGAACACACTCCGATCCGAACCAAAGGGTTTTGTCCGTTTTGAATGTGCATTTTATCGCCATTAAAGATGCTCACCGTTATCTTCGGAAAAAATGAAGGCAGCGTGCTGTGATGTGATAGTTGTACGATTTAGAGTATACGATGCAATCGGTACTTGCGGTTGTCGTATGAAAACCCAAGAAAGTCGTCAACCAAACTGAACGGACGTCAACATTTGATGGTAGAACTTCTGACCTCTACTAGAAACCATTATTAATTTGCATACAAAGTGGCCAATGTATCTGATCAGCAATAATCTCAGCTCAAAATTTCCTCAGAAAAGAGTATTATACCCAATTATCACATCTCGCAACTATTTTAATGCATACACTAACATAACAAATTCTGTTAATATATTTTTCTCCGATCCGAATACAAAGATTCGGGAAGATATTACAGTTTTAAAATGGAATTCATTGAAATTCATTCGTGTTTAATTATGATTTAAATCTTTATAAATAAAGCCGAAGTAAAATTAAAATGTTTAATTTCGATCTCGCTCACAAAATATATCCCCGTTGGTGCTGGGGAAAATAACTTGTAGATTGCGATTGAGTCCTTTATCTTAATTATTTGAGATGTATGCAAGTTTGAATCATGACGTTGAAAGCTAATGGTTCCAACTCAAGTCAGTCAACTCAAGTGTCAGTCAAGTGTTCTACTAAAATTATCAAAGGATTTACGACGGGCAATTACACTGCAAAGTGTTAGTCGCATTGCCCCGTGAGTCGCGTGCTGATATCCTTATCACACTATACCACGTTCAACGAATAATTTGCTTAACGCGACGGAAAGTAATGTGCACGATCTTAATTCAAGCGCATGAATGGTCATATGCTTTTTCCTTCATCCGATTTATGAATGAATGGATAAAAGGAAAAATGTTGAAGTGAGCACAGCGCGACTCTACACTATCTGTCACACTGATAATTTCGTCGTCGTTTTTCCCGACTTGCCGACATCGAATCTCTCAAGCCAAAGTAAGTGGAGCACCGTAAAGAAGAAACGCGCGTCGTACTTACGGGATTTGTCTTGATTTTCGGAACTAGGTCATCTAGATATTGGTCAAATCAGACAGGATAGCACCATAATATAAAATACTCTTGAGGAAGATACTGTCATCAGGTTTCGTCGGATGAATGCCTGCGAATCTTTTGTGCACTTGTCTGATTTGATTATGACCAGAACCAAGTTGGTTTGAAAAAGTTATAAAGGAAATGGGACAAAAATTTATACTTATTTTCGTAGTTGTGTGTGTATATAGAAAATGCAATTATACTCCGAAAGCTTCATCTTCATCATCATCCTCATCATCAGTAATTTTCCTCCTATGCTTGACAATACACAATAACGACGAGGAAAAGCAGAGGGAGACGCGATGTTCGTGTAATTTGATAAAAGAGTTCTCTGCTCCGTCTTACTTGTTATTCTGCGGGGAAACTACTAAAACCAACTGAGCTTAGCTAATACACATGATGAAGTTTGATAGAATTTTTTCTCACAGTCAGGAAATGAGATGATCTAAGTAAAGTTAGAGCACACACCGCGAGAGCAACAATCTTTTAGTCATTCAGAATAACAAAGCACACTGTACATATATATTCATTCATTGACAGCGCAATGGGGATATAACGCGGAGAGAATGCAGTCGTGAGTGCTCCCATTCTAAAAATCACGTGAGAGTTTGTTGGTGTGAATTCTGATGACTTGGTTTCATTTTTCCCCTTATTGATAAGATATTGGACAACGGTTTCACTCACAATTCAGCCCATTAACTCATTCCACCGAGACTACGTTCAGAACAGTTCATGCTTAATATTTTGACGAAACTGTGAAATATATGTACTTGGTACACAAACGTTGTATGATTTAGCTGTATCGCCACAATCTTTCTGCGGACTATTGTTGTAACCTTTTTAGATTCTGAGAAAAGTCGCACACAGCAAAATATGATCACGCGAAATGAATATTATATGCTTTGGCCTTTCACTCGAGACGATGGAAATGTTAAGGGAAAATGAATGCGCTAATATTGATTTGTGTTGTTGTTGTGTTTGCAGAAAAAGTATGCTCTAGACCGTGGACGTTTGAGCGAGTTCCCAACAAAATGATTAGGAATAATGACGATTCCCTCATTTTCACATCGACCAAGGAAGCCTGTCTCGCCGCTTGCTTAAACGAGGTAAGAATTTAAATATATAAAATCGTCGTAGACATAGGTATACTCGTGCTGGTAGACAGATCATGATTTACAAACACCGAAAATTTCACACGCAACTCCATTTCTCAATTTTCCTCATCCGACCAATTTGTCAAAACGAAATGCTTAATTATTATGAATCACCTTTCCATCCATCCAGAATATAAAGAGTTCAAGATTTGTAATCATTTATTATTAATGCACGGGACATATACTATAGGCTTCAGTTGATTGATTGCCTAGCCATAGCCATTCACATACTGCAAAATCGAGCAGAATGTAATCATATCTGTCACATATCCATTCTCGGCGTAAGCTTTCATGTATGAATTTGTATTGTATAAAGATACAAACATCAAGCATGCGATGAGGACGAATCTCGTAAGATTATATTCACTGGATGAAGCACACAACATGCAATTCATACGTTTTTTGATTAAAAAAGAAAACAGTTAGTTTATAAACAGTCAACAAGCTTGAAGTACAAACATCACAGCCTCCCTTTTGACGAAGTAGATAATCAAGATAATGGGTTTTATTGAGATAGCTCTAACATCCATCCTTCCTTTCATCTCACTCATGATTCATCATTTCATACCCTTATGAGCACGTATCAAGTGTCAGCGAGGTAATATTAATACGGATAAATTCGTATGGATGCTGCAGATGTTTCAAGTTGCATTATTAAATAGAGCCCAAAAGCTTGTTGAGTTTGAGAAGGACGTAATATTCAGAGAAGATGAGAGAAAATATCGAAAATAGAGAGAAAAGGATTGGACACATAATATCTCAAGAATGCATCTGAACTGAAACTCAAATATGACGTTGAATGAGTGAGATGTGATACAGTGCAAATGGCTTCCTGCAAAAAATAAGCCTCTAAATGTACATAATATTTAACAATCTGAACGTATCTCACGTTAGCCTTGAAAATACTGCGTCTATAATAATAATTATATGGCTATCGGAATTACCCATCATATTTACTTTATTTTCCCAAATTACGGTGCTCGATTCTTTGAAACTCGGTTTTTCTCTTGCCTTGAAGCCTCTCCTATTTCTTGAAATAGATAAATTAACTACATTTTAAATCCATTTCGGGAGCAGTGGAGTGATGGATAACCTGTTGATGGAATATCGTCATAAATCTGTGCACATATTGTTTCCCTTTTCAAAGGATATATCCGTTGCTTTGCGTCTGCTTTCATTGTGCATGTTTCAAAGCTCATCCTTTGATTTATGGTCAGTGTATATTTGATACGAATCTGATGAAACCCTGACGTATTATATTCGCTAGAAAACGATACAGTTTTGTTTATATATTCCCTTTTTTGTTCTAAAAAACCTTCAGCAAATTGCCTTGAAAATGCTTAAAGCCTTTCACGTTGCATATTATCTCAAATAAATCCTACCTAATCACATTAAAACTTGCATGTTCTACTTATTAAATAACAACCGTCGTTCTGCAAAAAACGGCATCAAAAGCGATACAGGAAATGCACAAGATCAGTGAGTCGACTCGCAAGGATTTTATAACCGTAAAAAAGTATAAATCTGTGTGAGTTAGATGAGGTCATGCTGAATTAAGCTGATGGACTCATACAAATGTGTGGTATACTGCATATTACCCGACAAAATGTTAGAAGGGCAAGATTAGAATTTTTTTTGCAGTTCTGTATAATCCTTCCAAAATATTTCATGCAAGAGTTTAACCGTATACTTTTTGATAACATCTTTATAAAATTTTGCCAAGTTTCATTAAAAGGGACAAACCGGACACTTTTTTGCAATCCAAAACAATGTACAAAACTTGACCACTTTATGTTTATTTAGTAATCATAATTTAATCACACAAAATACGCCAGAGAATCTTGAGCTCAATGAACCTACTTAAGTATTCAGAAGATATTTTGGATTGCTTGCCCTCTAAATTCACATTCTTCGGACACTTGTAAACTACAGACCTGAATCGCAAAAAGAAAAAAAATTAAGTCAAGATCAAGCAAGAAGAAAAGTTGCAGAGCATCCAACGGTTTTATATACTCATTTTTGTGCCGTAAACATGATAATGAAGGGATGTATTTTGATGGACACCACACCACCAGTTGTTGTTGTAAGGTAGCTTGAGGCTATGTGTGCATTTTTCGGTGCTCACATCTCCTTGAATTTTACAGAATTAATGTGCATATCATAATCATAAATTTCTCGTGGATGCAATTTCACATCCTTTTACCTCCTTACGTAACGCAAAAATTGCTTATTTGCATGAAAGCGTTAAACTGACTGGACTTACGGGTGATGCACACAAATAATGCAATAAATCGAAGCAATAAACTTCTTCAAAGACAGACAAGTTATTGACAGTCGCTCCCAGAACTTGCTTGAAATGTAGTAGATGACAAGAGTCCGACGACTGCTAATAACACCTCCTCCACCCGTGTTATTTATGCGCGCTTATGCACACTTGCACATTTAGGTATTTGCCAGAGCATGTACTGTTATGTGCTGAATGAGCGAGTATAAATCTGTAATGGCCCTAGTCCTTGCTTTATGCTGAATCTGATCAGAAGTGTCGCAACGTCAGTTTCTTTGCGGACATGCCATAAATATATTTGCAGCCTGTTTATTCCGGCAAGTGAACCGGTGACGATAATCAATAGACTAACTAATTACGTCATTGACTTCCACTCCAAAAACGGTGGCCACACTATGATTTCTGATCAAAAAAAAAATATATTTTACCCTGCAACGATTCATTTAATTACATACACTTCCACCGGTAAAAACTCTGGTGTAAGTTACGTCTGTCTAGTTAGACAATAAATTGCAACTAATCTTATAGGCATTCATTGAATTGTTTCAAAAGGGTATGAGGGGGTATTTGATTACACTGAGCTTGCATCTGCATTTTTTGTTCTTGAAAGAAAGCTGTCTCGAGGTCGGGCTACATGTTACATCACCTGAGACTTGTTATAATTTCTCGTGGTTTGCCTAGCTTCTCACAAATAGCCTATCGGGCACATATTGTGGTTTTCGACAAGAAGGTGAATTGGATTTTGTGACAGAACAGAAAGCCACCGTCGTCACAATGAAGAACCCGTACATTTTTTCCCCAACTTCAAATAAAATGCATTTCGGTAACATGTGCCATTTGAACAAGTCTCCTCACTCACTCGTCACTCCTCATCTTCATACACAAAATGTAGATATCTGCTGAACGTATGCGATAATCGAACCCTGTACATAAACTCCTGCGACGTAGTCCTCATTATTCGAATTAGATGTGGATAAAAATCGAATAAATAGTCAGCAAAAAAACAGACACAACTGAGGAATACACATTTAGACAATACACTTGCAATGGATCGTTGCATTCAAAGTGTGTAGGTAGAACAAGTAACGGAGCTAACAGTGCGAAAACTCTTCCCTCGTGTTTCGAATTTTTTTTTGTCTTTTTACCTGATAAACGTTGAGCTTCTGCCCACGCAGTTTTTGGTGCGCTATGAATGATCATGGGAATTGGGAATGAGATTTGAGCGTCAAACGTCATATGTTTTAACCACCGATATACATTTTTTACGTTATGCATTTATTCATGTATGCAGGCTAGACTGTGTCTGATGTGTTCCTTCACTCTTTGTGATTTTTTTCCTGCAATTGTTTTGGGGATGATGATGATGATACAAAAGCAGTTTTAAATTGAAACATGTGTGCGTGAAATTTCCAATCGTGTTCTTATAACACTAGTGCACAGGTTAATATGCCTGAGTGCACCTAGTCCTCATATGACATTTACAACACAAAATCATAATTGCACGTGAAAAGGGTATAATAATGCAGTTTCGAAGTTGCGTGCATTAAAGGCCTCGGGCTCAAAATAAATCATCCTGGTTTACCTCATCTCTCATCCGACTGGCAAACCGAATTCAGAATGGAATATAGATCCCAGGTTGATGTAAGATGCTGCACGCAGAGATTCTCGCGAATTAAATCAACACATAATATTTAAAGGCTTGCACATGGGATACGTGGTCATCGGAATTCATGCGTGCGTTATTTATCGCGCACACAAACATGCGTACATACTGCATATACATTCGAAAAGTGCTTTATGATCATATAATAGACCATTTATGACGAGCTGATCCACATACGCATATGTCCAAGAAAACAATATTATAAAAAGGATTTTTTTGTGCACGTGTCGTGTTCCGTAACCTGAAGGTGTAATTTATGCACAAAAATGATTACGTTTATGCCTTTAGAAACGGATACAATCTTTCATCTTGTCATCCGAGTAGCTTATGATGGCAGACTTGCAGTGTGCAATGCACGCGTACAGGCGTGAAGATGAGATTTACTGTTTAAACTAGCTTTCATTTTGGATTGTTGAATGCATCCCGAAGGAAATGTACCTTCTCCTTTGTACTAAAGGGGCTCTTGTAGATTTATCCAACATATCTTGAATAAACATTGTTAATCCGACTGACAGGAAATGGGCATTTGGGCAGATGGTCATTCGTCATTATCGAATTCGTCATGGATGATTATGAATACAATTGCATTCAGCTTTTTCCCTTGTGAAGTATGCTGTTCGCTATTTTACGACATCTCCACTATCATTCATGAATCATACGCGGGATATTTTATGCATAATTTTCATTTAAAAATGGAAACGGGGAGTTTAGATACGATACAAATTTGCAACACGGCTTCCGTATGTAAGCTAAACTGACCAAAATATGATTTTCTTTTATTACAGAGACGATTCACCTGTCGCTCTGCTGAGTACAACTATGTCACCCTACAATGTCACTTGAGTCAGGAAGACAGACGAACAGTTGCCAACACGGAATTCATTGATGCCACCGGAGTTGACTACTTTGAGAACTTGTGCCTTCAAGGGAATCAGACATGCAAATCCAAGCGAACTTTTGCAGAGCCAAATATTGGAGTTCCTCAAGACAGGATCTCTCACTATGTCGGCCTCCACTACTACGTCGACAAAGAGATGCAAACCTCTGGGCTAGCTGGTTGTAAGCGAGCTTGTGAAACCGAAGACGAGTTCCTCTGCAGGTCTTTCCTTTTCAAACCCCAGGCTTCGGGAACTGCTTCCTCGATGTACAACTGCCAACTCTACCATCTCGATCATCACACACTTCCCGACGGCCCTGCCACTTATCTCAACACCGAGCGACCACTCCTCGATAACGGAAGTCCCTTGGGTCAATATCAAGAAGGCAATTGTGATGAAACTACCAAGACTGAAAGTGATATCACCAGACCACCACCTTCCATGCCTCAAGACATTGAAGACCTTAATCCTGGAACATTCAAGCCACCAATGGAGGGCGAAGCTGACTGTGATCACACTGGAACTTGTTATGATGGTAAGGGCAAAGAATCAATTTCCCATTTCTTTCTTTTCTTTGAGATGCTTTATATGTCTAATAAAATATATACTAATGTACTACGCTCTATTACTTCTGCAGTACAAGTCCAATGCAAGGATACTCGCATTGCCGTCCAAGTGAGAACCAACAAAGCGTTCAACGGAAGGATTTACGCCATGGGCCGCTCAGAAACTTGCAACGTTGACGTTATCGACTCTGATGTCTTCCGTCTTGATCTTAGCTTGTCCGGCCAAGATTGCAACACCCAGTCTGTGGTAATTCCCATTCCCATCACTCCAAATAAAGTAGATTAAACTATGTAGACTTTGCATGCTTATATTAGCCCAGAACTTATATTCATGAATGACTCTGCTACAAAAACCCCCGTCTCGTTTCATTAAACCCAGGGTGGAGTCTACACGAACACGGTCGTTCTTCAGCATCACTCCGTCGTGATGACCAAGGCGGACAAGATCTACAAGGTTAAATGTACGTACGACATCAGCTCAAGGAACATTACATTCGGAATGATGCCCATCCGTGATCCTGACACCATTTCCATTACATCTGCACCTGAGGCTCCCCCACCAAAAATCAGGATTTTGGACGCTTTCTCCAAGGAAGTCGAAACTGTCCGCATCGGAGATCGTCTTACTTTCAGGATTGAGATCCCCAACAATAGTTCGTGACTCTTAAGACTTTTTATATCTTTCTTTTTATAACTTTTTTATTCCCTTCCGGCCATTTTCTACCTCGACGCCTAACCTAGTTCCCGACTAGGGTGTTACAGAAAGGAGCTCACCTGAAGCAGAAACATTTTTACTTTAAAAGATTATGCTCGAATCTCAAAGAGCGGTGGAGCATTTTGTTGTGGGGACTTAACCACAAAATGAATTATGCAAAATGAATGGAACGACAGATTCACAACAAGTAGACAGATATAACCCTTTTTTCTTGAGGAGATGCGAACGTCGTAGAGAGAGAGGATGCATGCATCATCATGATTTTGTGGATTATATAAAATTATGCTAGAGGAGTTTCATGCTCCTTTGGTTTGCGTCACGACACGACACACTGGTCGGGAATCTGGATTAATTGGGCCATTCATTAAAAAGAGCTTATTATATGGCTCTCTGTTTCTCTCTCTTTTGTGAAAGTAGTAGAGTTGTCAACAACGCTTCTATTATCGTATATGCTCTGAATCCCGATAAATTTATTCATGACCGTGTATTTTGAATGTATAGCTCCCTATGGCATCTTCGCTCGAAGCTGTATTGCAATGGCCAAGGACTCACGATCCACATTCAACATCATTGATGACGAGGGGTATGTGAATACAAATGTTTTTAAAAGAAGTATACTCGACTTCAATTATAATTACCAGAGAGTTCTAGGAATTCAGCGTGACATATTACGGAAATTTAAATTTAAAAATCCATTTTTCAGATGTCCCGTTGAGCCCAGCATCTTCCCAAAATTCGAGCAGACCAACCAATACTCTCTGTTTGCCGAGTATGAAGCTTTCAGATTCACGGAATCTTATGGAGTTATCTTCCAGTGCAATGTGAAGTACTGCCTTGGACCATGCCCTGCGGTGAGTGGAGTTGACCTGCAAACTTTTTTATGAAAGAGATGGAAAATGAATAAAAAGTCTAAATAAATAATTTTATTTGTTCTGCAGGCGGAATGTACACACAATAGAGAAGTATTCCCATCCTACGGCAGAAGGAAGCGTCGTGGCGTCAACGACGAGGAAACCAAATCCATGGTCAATGCAACCAACGCAGATCTTACTCTCAGTCAGGAAATCCTTGTCTTGGACTTCAATGAAGAGCTTCCCGCAAATATGCCAAAATACAGCATGCCCAACGACAACATGGACAACAGCATCGGAGGAGGATATCCCAACGACAAATTCAGCGGCGGTTATGGCAGATCTCCATACGGCGAATACAACAACAACAACTACGCTGGAGGCTTCGGACCTAATCACCGTGGCCCAACTTATTCCGAAGAGTATGGACCAGCAGTCAGTTGTCCAACCAGGAATTCAGTCTTGGTCTTGTCAGTAGTCTGTGCAATGCTCTTACTTTTGTACGTTGCGTCTGCAGTATGTTTCATGGCTAAGAGCCGACCATGGAGGGGTTCATCTATGGGACACCATAAACACATAATGCAATGATTTCATTAAACCCTTAGCTTAATATTATTTTATTCCAGTGATTTTTTGTACTCGATTTGCTGAGCAGAGAGAGAGAGAGATGAGATAGATATGCTTGTTTGTGCACAAGTTCCGTTTAAGAGACGAATTTCTAGGCTGTATTTCGAGTACCACCTTATATAAACAGTTACCTTTTCAATAGGGGTGCTTTCGGAAGAAAAAAAAACTTGTACTTAAGACGAAATTTTTTTATACTCTTTTCCGGATTTGGTTATCGGGAGAATAACAAAAGGAATATATACGTAATTAACGATGAACGGATACGATAAGGACAAAAAAGCGAGATAAAAGTAAAATAGGGCTACTTCTCATTGGTACAATTGAAAAATCAGATTTTTAGCCAAGACATATTCTCACACAAATTTATGTTCAAACATTATTGTTTAGTTGTAATTTACACTTGGAACGGAATACGGAACTGACATGCAATAATAATTTTTTTGGGGTATTTAAAGTTAATTAGTGATTATACTTATAGAACATTTTAGTGACAATGTTTGAGTCTTCGAAATTGCCAAAGTTAGCGATTTCATCCAGTTGTTCTAGCTTTAAGAACTGTTGTTAAAATGTTAATACTACAATATCTTAATACGAGGAAAAAAGATATGCGCTGGGTGCTGGTCATCATGCTTCTACTTTTTATTAAGTTATGTGTCCGACCAGCCTAATCCTGTAACATTCTCATTTTAAATACTCTCGGGGTTCTTTTATAAATCGATCGTAGCTTCGACTTTTCTCATACGAAAAGTTGTTGTCGCGATTTGTTTTCTCTATTTCTGAACTTAATATTTAAGAAACGAAGGGAGTTTGGGGTTATATACTTTCTCTTTTGTCGAATGAAAACATTTATACCTCTAATGCAATTGATGAAATCGCTTTCATTATGTATCTTGCAATTTAGCAAGCGTATACATGTAAGCTAATCGAAAAAATATTTGGGAGATTTTAGGGGTCTCAATCTCTCTCAAATTAATTTAGTCTTGTTTAAATTAAGTTCTATCCTTTCTCCTCTACAGCATTATCAATACTATCACAATTGGCGAGAACTTGTCTAATAAATAAAAATGAACTTTTCTTTTCAAGGTGGGGTGATATATAAGTTATAGAGAGATGGTAGGTGTATGTAATAGTTTTACCAGAATCATTTGTTACTTTTGTTATGTTATAACGCTAATGAATAGACCGATTTAGATTTACTTGCGCCAGATGATGTTCCCTCATCATGGCTAATTTGTGGTACGTGTACCTGTTATAACGTGTACATACATGATTATTTATCTCCAATTACTATATTTATGTTATGTTAACTACTACCGCTAGCGGTGGTCATGTTTGTTTGAAATGCTAAAAAAAGATTTTTTTGTAAACTAATTTGCTATAATGGACAGTAACGATACACGTGGAAAAAAACATTAAATCTAGTAGCAAGAACAAATTTTTACGATTTGACATTGACTCTATCTCTGTACCTTACCATTTTCATGTGTGTATTTGGTGCTGCATTTGGAAACTGTTGAAAAAAGATTGACAATTGTTAATTGTGTTGAACGAGAATTTAAATGGTGTAGTGAATATATATAAAAACATAGCAGTGTAGTACCAGTGATTCATGTGGAGAACTTACAGTTTTGTACCTTTTGACTGCAATAAAGCTTATACAGTGTTTTTACATATGAAATTTGTCTAATTTTTTGCTTGATGAATGCATACATTTAGAAAATCTCAACGCATATATATAATTAGAATGCGAAACGAAAGCAGAGAGCTTATATTGAAACAATACTCACGCATTTTATTTCCCGTCCACGAGACAATTTATTGACGAACGCCTCTTCTACATCACACAACATATTGTTATATATACGTTTTTCATATGTATATTTCAAAACTCAAAATTTTCCAACGCATATTATACTCGTATCCGTCATTAAACTGCCTTCATCATCGCGGTGAAAGCTCTGCATGTTTAAAACGGGCCGTCGTAGACAAACATAGTTTTTCTTTTGTTCTTGCTCACAGTGCTTTCCCCCTTCACCGTATATATTAGCACGCGAGACGTTTTTACCTCTTCTACCCACCTAAACCTTTTTATATTAGTTTTGAGAATCTAATTGAGGATAATAATGATGGTTAAATGGCTATAAGATGTAAAGTAAACATGCTTGAAGAAGGTATAATTTTAGCTAAAACACACCTAATTTCCTAAATATATAATAATTAGAATTATCATAAAACAAACACGGAAAAATTTGACGCATACAATTTTGTTGTCAGTATATTTATCTGTGTAATACATGCATAGGTATATATGTATACGTTATGCTCTCATTAAATAGAATAGAATGAGTTTTAAAGAGAATATATTTGTGTTGGCTCTAAACGAATAAATAAATTATTGTTATCATATCAAATACACGTTTCTTTAAAACTGCGTAACAATTCTCTCTCCCCCACTATATCTAGACACTAGTTAGCAATAATATAATGTAGATCAATTGTAGTAACATAATGTTATGCATATTGTTTTACATTATATTTATTTTAATAGATGAGTAGTAGTGATCTGATGAGGAATCAACAATAAAATTTCTCATTGAATTTATAAGTATATTTTTGTATGTATATATTTCGTAACGCAATACATTTAAAGATGATGATGATATTTTTTTATAAATATGCATTGGCCATTTGCGCCCCATTTCCTCCTGCAGAAATTGTTTTGACTTGCACATTTTTATATACTCGAAAATTGACACACATCTACTTCAGAATAAATTTGTTATGTAGTTCAGGCTTGCTGAAAAATTATCCTGGTTTTTAGGTACTTTTCTAGCACAAACAATAAATTGTTTTCTTAAACAAATAAAAATGTTTTTTTTAGAAAATAGAGAGAGATTGCTACAATATCAGATCTCAATGAAGCATAATAATAAATTTATTACTACGAGAGAATGGGATAATTATTATTTGAAAAAAAAACAAACGCCGACTACTTTACACTCAATAAAATGCATTACGCATTTTTTGTTTTGGAAAGGAAGGAACATCACACTCTCCACCAACCAATACACATTTTTCGTTTGTATTGAAGCTGATTATGTTTTATAATTTTTACAGGGTAATGTCTATAGGTACACGGTTGTAAATTTCTAGTAGCACACTATACAGCAGCTAGAGATAACAGCGCGATTATCTATTTCTTTTTTCAGGCTACTACTCCGAACGAGGTTGATTTAAGTACGAGAGATGATATATAGAAAAAGTTGTGGAACAAGCAGCATAACCTTTGACTTGATGCAAACAAAATATAAATCTATAAATATATTTTATCATCATGTTTTAAATACTGTGTGTGTAAATAAATACCACCACTAAAAATTTGGAGAAGTTCTGAAAGTCTCTGCAGTTTGATAGAAAGCACAGCATATGTACTCAATTGAACTGTGTGGGTGTGTGTATTTTCAATTTCATTTCACATGTAGGATTCTCATAAGCATTTTTAACATTTCTTTTTTGTGTTTCTTGAACAGTATAATTTTTTATTGTTTTTTAAAAGCCTCATCTCTAAAAAAAGTTGTAGTTTTTAGTGTGGCGGAAAAAGCAGGAAAAAGAGGAATATAGTATTATACATGTTTTTCTCTCTGTAATTGGCTGCAAAGTAATATTTGCTTTACATAACAATGAAGTTTTTTTCTGAAGCTGTATATAATTTCGATGAACCACCTTAGCACCTAAAAATATATAACCATAACCAACCTTCACCCTTGCAATATTTTCTAGTTTAGCGTATTAAATTACATATATTTATTACAACAAATGTACGTATCAAATTGCAACTCCACCGGAAAGAGCCCATGCAAGTGTAATATTACGGGAGCTTTTTTAAAAACCCATTCTCTCACATACTGTTTTAGGGAGATCATATTATTCATGCCCGTACGACCAAGAGACCAGCGTTCTATTTAATTAATATTTACTGAGAAAAATGGACAATTCCCTCTGTGTTTTTTATCTTCTTGTCTTCCATAAATAATGGCGAAAAAGTGAGCAAATAAACGGATGTGAGCCTTACTTAGTTTGAAATAAGTCCCACAAGTCAATGTAAGTTTTTAACGTTTTTTCACGAGCAGTATTAAAGAAGGTTGTATCCTCTCGCCAAACAAAATTTCAACCCTCTCTATAACGATCCTTGTATTATAGTGTGACTGATGTGTTTTTTTTGCCATTCAAATCTCATATAGCCACTGTTGGCGACGTGACCTCGCATTAGTAAGGTGGCATTTGTTTTTATCGAAACACATCCATGAGCCACGTATATCAGCGCACAACAACGTGTGTGGTATCATTGAACAGAGTAAAAGTGTAGTAGCATTGTAGCATTCATAATAATTATATTAAATGTATAATATATATCGTAGAACATGAAACATACAAAATATCACCCTAAATTATTATATGTAGGCTCTTGAAACAACATAAAAATAAAAATATCAAGACATATTTTAACAGGTGTGTCATCAAAAAAGCAATAAATATATAATATCCATGTATATAGAAAAAACAGGTCAGTTCAGTGTGAAAACTTCACGTCTTTAGTCGCTCTTTTCTTGAGACAAAATTGAGAACTGTGTGTTGTGCACTTGAGAGAGCTTTCCTAGCTAAACGGAAGGGAATAGTTTTTAACCTCTAATTCCGCATACACGACGAATATTCTGACATTTGCTTTATAATTTAAATATTAACTCACAAACAACGACTGTTTTATCAAGTGTACATAAGAGAGACGGTGCAAATGCATAGAATATATTACGCATCGAAGGCAACGCATACCAGCTTGAGCAATTTTATCGTGAAAATAATCATTTTGCTCAAGGAATCATTCCAAAAAGGTCAACGGGTGCAGTACGATCTTTTTTCGTTGGATACAACAACTTGAAAATCAGTACTTGTTTTAAACTTCACAGGATGTATGTATATAGCTCGATATAACGGAAATTTAGAGAATAGGTAACGAAGGTCATAGAAGAAGTGTGTAAAAGATGAAGTTTAGGAAGATTGTAAAAAAGAAGGAGAGTAATAAGTAAGTAGTAACACTGACGCGGTCATTATTACAGTTTTAGCCATCACAGGCCAAGGTCACCAAGTTCAAATTATTACGAGTCGACATGAGTGAGCCAACTTTCTCCTCTGCTAAAATAAGTTGCAGTCATTTTTGCAAACATATCTCTCCCTTTTTTATGTCTGATCTTTAAAAGATATTTTTTTGCCTGGTAGTTATGTATGCTTTCTTTTTGAACTTTCCCTAAATACAATTTCTGTCCTTAGAATAGCCTCTTTAGTTTTCCAATAAATCATAAACATGTTTGTCATAGGAAATGGATGCTACTGATTGATGGGAGGAATTATTAGTTCAATGGTTAAAATCGTTCACGGATAATGAAAATCGTTGCTTGAGGTAAAGAAAGCAGAGTTAAGGAGCGAGAGAGACAGGAAGCAATGAAAATCCCTTTCCAAAGACTTGGAGAATCTAAAAATATTGCTCAAGAAAAGCTATTTATCTTAACGGTAGCTTAAAAACGTTTGCTTATCAGAGAACAGTTTTTTCTCCCTAGTCTAAAATAACAGTTTTTGATATTTACACTTTTTCATATAACAATACTCTCTTCTCCTCCGTCGTATTCTAGATCTTTATATATTGCCAGCATAAAGATGTTTTGCTTTAATGATTTTTTTGCTTTAATGATTTTTGTTAAAGTTAATGACCTTAATTAAAAGAGCAATCACACGCAGTACCAATTTAATATCCTGCAAAGTTTAACAAGATATATGTAAGAATCTCCCACACCATCGTCAACCACTGTGTCTGTTTATTTCAAAAGCTTGTTAGCTCTCTCGTTCGCCATCGATATTCGAACTTCGTTCGAGCCGGCCTGAAATAAAAATGCGTCCAATTTAGTTAGTCAACCTGAAATTCTCAAAAACAAAAAATGAATTTTAGATATTCAATATTCATTCCATACCATCAGATTAATACGATCGATTTGCGAATTTTGATTCGAGATCTCAGAGCCCATGTCGACAGCCATATTTCTCAGATTGCCCACCATGATTGATACTTCCTCCATGTTATTCTCCATCTCGTCTTCCCGAGCATCATTTGTAATCCTGGGAGGGGAGAGAAAGGCAACAGTTGTATAATACAAAATTAAGTGAAAATGAATTAATCTTGTAGACATAATCCCTCTGATCGTGAGTACCATCCGAGTCTAAATTGTACTCAAATCACGCATACAATGTGAACATGAAACACATACGAGCATGAAAATCTGATGTTTCTTGGTTGAGAGTAATGTACACTTAACGTCCGAACTCCGAAGGAGATACATAATCCTTCACATCACAACTGTTACCAGCAAGAAATAAAATGCTATAGTGCAGGAGGAGAAAAAGTCGCCTTTTCTGGCATTGTACCATGCGGTGACATCTCCATTCAAGACGCTGGACAACTGCTTTGATTACACATTTTCTCCTGTTTGCGTAGCTTGTACAGCTGGGTGTCATGATGAAAAAGTGTGTTCTATCTAAGCAGTTACTACATACATGCATTGTGGACACTAGATAGTGATATGCTCTCTAACCGTCCCTTGCTCTTTAGTCCATTAAACAATTTATTATATCTGCTGTACATTTTCGGCTTTCTCCGTCTACCCGTTATCTGCAAAGGAACACTTTTTGGGGCTAGCCAGTGCAAGTGAGTAGGGTTGAGAAGATGGGGAGAGAGAAAGAGAGAGCATTTGTCATTGCCTTAGCTTCAAGGGCATACGGCGGGTGTGAGTATGAGTGTGTTAGAGCTCAGCACCAAGGGCTTTCCGCATGAGGCTGCGGTGGTAGCGGCGGTGTGGTAGCACTCCTCCGAAAATTCTTGTTACTGGGCGAAAGGCAGAAAGAGAGAGAGAGAGAGAGCGCGACTTCCAGTCGTAAAGACTACATGAGGCTGCGTTTGGTCTGGGAAAGAGTGAAAGCCGCCTTCTATATGGACTTCCATGTCCATTCAATCTCCCAGCGTCGCTACTCTTTTAGGTCAGTAGAAATAAAAATGCAATGCACGAGTTGAAATTGGAATGGATTTGGCCCCCTTTTTGTGAAAATGGCCTTCGTGTTTACAGCTCCAGCTTTGCACTAATAAGTAGAGAACTGTGTAAAATGTTCAACTATGAACTAACCATATACGCTATACGCTTATGTTCAATAATTGTTGCCGATTTCACATAGTATCTGAAAGCAGAGATTCTCTAGATCAATCACATCATATAATACAGAAGACTGTAAGGAGCCTTTTTCGAAAACAAAGAAATATCAATAGATCATGCAACACAATGGCTATTATAAAGAAAGTGGGCAATAAAGTGAAAGTCGTATAAAATATGCTTATATCATTACTGGGCTGGGTACTGGGCATATATCTGTAGGATGACGCTTGTATTATTTCCATAGAGTGGTTTGGTTTATGGAATAGGAAATGCTTGTTAACCTCTTGAATGCAATCATGCTCAGCATTTGTGTAACATTATTATTCACTGAACTGAACACCAAAGTTTCAGCTCAAGTCATCATCTGATTATGACAGTGGCGGAGACGAGAGGCATTGAGAAACTTCAAGAGACTGTGATAGCGATGGTCGGATAAAGTGATACAATGGAGAAAAGCACTTTCTGAATAGGTTTCCGATTTCAATGAGTCCCATCAAAGCACACTACAAGTGAAAGCGGAACAGCATTGTAAACCACACGTCCCCTTTTTTGAGCGTATTTTACAACTCCTTTCGAAGTTAAACGTGTGAGATACACATGGGTTTGTGTGCTCTGCACTATAAATCCTGAGAGTCTGCTGCTTCTGAACTATTCCATCTCGCGAACAAAAATAATGAATATATTGAGTAGGAAAGTTGTGCTAAGTTTGTCGTGTTGAACTTACTTGGCAATATATCCTCCGTACGCTGGAACACCGTTCTGATCCCCGACTCTCTGTGGCTGGCCATTTCCAACTTTCCCGTCATCATTTCCTTTCCATGTTCCTGCATCCTCTTTGAACTCACTCGTTCTATAACAGATCAATTGATACGAGTCAAAACTCATTACAGATATAGATCGTGTGTGTGTGTAAGTGTAGACACACACTCACTCACATATACATTTACTCATATCCACACAAAAATCCTATTATCTAGGTTCATTAGGAAGTGCACGTGGCAGACAGACGTGAACGCTAATAATAATAAAAAGGAAGCATCAACTGTGCGAAACAAATTAAGCTAGTGTCAGCATCTGCCCTGATAGACTAGCACGTTCACGTCATGTCCTGACAAATTGCTATTCTTTTCCAGAGAAAGCGATCAAGACGGGAGAAAAAAATGAGTGTGAGAAGAGCAAATGAAAGCTGATATTCTTGCTTGCTTACTTGCCACAAGGTAAGGAACAAAGTCCACAACATTTTTCCATGCCCTGAAGATTCTTCTCAGCCTCTCTCATGTCTTCATTGATCTGTACCATTCCTGATTCAATGTGATCCAGCTGCTCTCCCTGATCATCCAGAGCGACCAAAGTTCGGATTCCAGCTTCCTTTGCCTAAAAAAACAAGTGAAACTTTACTTTTTTAGCATTCATTTTATCCCAAAGTACTTAAGCTTCAGGGAGATGGATGTATGGGCAAGGGCTTATGATATTATAGCGCTCGCAGGAAAAAATTTAGTATGCTTTCGATGAGATTGACATTAATGGGGAAAAAGCATTTTTTTCATCAATATTTAACAAGAGAAAATCTTACCTCTTCACATAGTGCTCTCATGCGCCGTGTACTCGAAAGGGACTAGATATAAAAGGAATAGAGTTTTTTTTATTAAACTTTTTCATGTTCATCAGCTAATGTATTTATATATGTTTGCTGGAGAAGTTGTCGGCATAAAACGAACTAGTCTGATGTGTGCTATGACTCTTACTAAAGTAAGTGCCCTCTTATTTACTTTAACTATTTTGTTGGGACTCGCTCTCTCCCATAATGTATTTATTAATCTGGGCGACATGCTAGCAGATGTTGTAGTGGAGTTGACTGACGCAGTTTTTTTTTGCAATCGACTCGAGACCTTTTAGTTAGGTGATGACTGGTGACCTAAGTGGCGAGTGGTGATCGAAGTTTTACTAGAACCTAGAACAGACTCAACTCCTTTACTTTTCAGGATAATGGCTACATAATACTGTAGCTGGCTGCAGTTTTGTCGTCGCGTCCCAATTGAAATATGAATATTGATATACAAATGTGCTGTTTCCAGTAGTTCAAACTTGAAAAGCTTCTCTCTCGTTGCTCGCTATTTACCTAAGTCTTTTCTGTGCTTTCATGTTTTGTTTCCATAAATTATTCCTCAGCGTGTGTCGATGTGTTTAATGTTGCTTTCTCTGGAGTGGTGGATGCTCTTCTTGGAGTGCTTACTACTTTCCCTACTTCCGAATCGTCTTACGGAACATGAAATATTGACGAGGTTGCTGGCAACTTCTGACTTTTTGGGCGGGCGCTTTTAGCATTGCTTTTGCTCTTAAACTAGGATCCTCATTTCCGGCTTTAGCTCTCGTAAATAAAAGTGTTTGTCATTTCCAGTCATTTTATCGGATTTATTTGGAAGTTGCTTTTTGCAAAAAACAGCAGGTGAAAGGTTGTTAAAACTCTCTGCTGCAGTCTCTGTAGTCTACTCAAAATGACAATGTAATCTTTTAATGTATATTGTTCTTTGTTCATTTACGAAGTTCTACATTAAACAAGGGCAAGTCGAAATAATTGATTTATGAATTTCCGAAAATCCTCAATTCTGATTTGGAAAAAGGAAAGTCACATTGATGACAGTGTAATAATCTAAACTGTCTCCATCCAATTTTATCAGACCATTTGGATTTTGGTTGAAAATCGAACATTGCGTGCTCCGTGATTGAGATTGGAAATACGATTATTGGCCGTTTGCATAAAATATTCATGAGGCTGGTCTAGTTGTTGCTTCAAGATTGCAGCAAAAAATCCTAGCATGTATTTTCGGAGAAGGATTTTTCCTTACATTCCTTTCGTAGTATGTACAAAAGAGGATATAGAAAATCTTCAATCAAATTTATATATTATACATTATACAGAACGAATCCTCTTTTTTGCAAAATACAATTGCGATCATCACATCAATGAGGCATGTGATCAATATTCATGTACTTTCGTGAGGTTGCCTTCAATTTGGTGTTACATTTGACATGTGCATGCAAAGGAAAGGCTTCTAAACAGATAGATATAGTCGGAAAGTGGAAGCATATTCGTAAGAATAATCAATTCTTCTATTTAGGTGCATTGTACTCTTGCTGAAATCAATATTCAATACTTTCAATTCAATTATCAAAGCACATAATATTATGTTTTGTGTCTGTACTTGTTGTTAGTACACTGAATAAAAACATACTATACGTTGTTATATATGAACATATATAATTATATAAAATGACACAAGCCCTACTCCCTTGTCCCCTCTACACATTTTGCGTGAAGAGGATTTGCTAAATTGGAAACCTATAATAATTCTACTATAATTTGCTGTTAATTTTACCGAAGCCCTCGGCGTTCAGTAAAGAAAGATTGCACGCTTGCACGCATGGTGACATTTATGGAGGAAATATATTGAGCCGATTCAAGATTGATGTACGAAAACTTCATTAATAAAAAAATGGCCATGGCCATCCTGCTTGAGATGCTTTAGTTTTGTGAAAATGACTACTTATTTATATGAGTGTTCCGGGATTCATTCGTTTCTCTTGTTTATTCTGAATGATTATTTAAATCGAATCCTGTTTTCCTTGTCGGAAAAATGCATTATTAGAAATGTTCTTTGGGAATTTATTTGAATCTAGCAAACAGAAGCCCTTGAACAGTTCAGGGTAAATGGTAAAAGCACATTGTGGAAGAAATGTATGATTGTGATGCAGGAATGGACCCTGGGGGACAACCCATATATCGACTTTCCATTAACATTATTCCTGGCTGTGTAAGTGAAACGGATATAATATATACGCCTATATAGTCACCGTCATTTCGGTGAACCAAGAACAGCATGGTTTCTACCACCACACAACTACAATAGAGCACACATTCTCTTCGAACGAATTCCTTTCCGCCCTTCAAGGACCCTTAATATCCTCGCCGTGCAGTGGGTGTGAGTTGGTAACATAGTCGTATGCCAGTGCCAAAATGTCTGAATACAGCGACATACTCTTACGAACAAAACTGATAGTTCCATACACCCAACTCAACGTCTTTCGGTCCTCTCTCTAAAGAAACGTGGATTATGATGCAAATCCATGCATTTACTCCTACAACCTATATACTTAAAATAACACGGGGTAAGTGGAGGAAAATAAGCATTGTTGCTACCGTTTGAACTCCCGTCTTGTGTTCCTGATATCAACAGGAAATTCGGAGGGGAACTCTGTCGGTACCACAAAATGGCGATTCTACTAGTTTTTTTTCTACAGTGTTGTATATACACGTTTTCCCGTTAGCGTCCTAACCAAGAACATACAACCTCTGATAAGAGTTTATAATGCAACGCCAACGGTGCATATCCAATGAGATACATTGGAAGTAAGAACATTCTCTCAAGTGATAAGATAGGTACCCTCTGAGGAACGCGCTGGAAATCCAGCCCTAACTCCCTGTATTCTAAACTGGAAGATGGGAATGTGCATAGGGGAATACACACTTGGCGGTATATACGCAAAGTGAATAGCAAAAACTATAAAAATATTTTGGCAAGAGTTCGCGCAACTGCCTTTCTGCGGCAGGAGCATCATCATCATCATCATCAAAAGAATTTCGCAGATTCAGGACTATATAGAAAACCGTGACTTTGCTATGGAACAGGACGACGATGCTGAGCAAAGGAGCGTAGGATTTTCTTGAAGGACTTCTCTAGATTACTTCACAAGAGCGAGAGAGAGAAAAATGCTTTTTTCCTTGCCGACTTTACAGAGATGTGCCGTTGTGAAGGTGCATGTTGTAAGTGGCAATACTAGGAACTGGGAAGTCTTCCCTAGCAGCATCCCTTCATCAATGTGTATCTACTAACACTTCTTCGCGTGGATGTGTTCATGAGTCCTAGATAAATATATGTGTCATAATGATATTCGGTGAGAGGGATTTTTGTCCCTTCGTTGGTTGCTTCTTTTCGCAAGGGCGTGTATGTGCAGCTGGTATGCTGGTGAAAAAAAGTTTCATATTGTTGGTGGAAGGAGAACTATTGGAGCGTTACTTTAGTACCTACAAAAGTGCATGGCTGCCCTTTCTCCAAGAGAGGCACAGACGCGGCCTACTTCTTTCAGAAGGGCTCACATAAAGTCCTATAAATGATACCTTCCCACGTCAATGTTTGTTCTGCCCGAGCATCATGGAACGCTACTTGCCAACCCACAGTTCGAGACAGAGAGAGAGAGAGACAAAGAGTGCGAATAGCAGAAGGAAAGAATCGAATGAGCCAAGTAGACCAAACGTGCTTGGGGAACACGTACTCCGTACGTCCCTCTTTGCTGTTCTTTTGTATAAAATGTTCGTGGAGAAATGCATGCATACAACAACTGCTTTTGGCAGACTTACGTACAAATATTGTGTTTTGCGCTCTCTCCTCTCTTTCTCTCTCTCTCTCTCCTTGCAGCTTACGTTTTTATAGCTTTTTTCTTCATGTAATAAAAGTGGATGTAGCACGAAACCCCATGTTCAACTTTCACATTTGGCTACATGCTCTCCGCTCAAAGAAGCGAGTAAACTCCACTGTTCTACATGTGTAGTAAGATCGTGTGTTGCAGGTTGCTCCTGAAAATTATAAGTTACTTTCTCCTTCTCATTGCTTTCCCTGGAAAAGATAATGGCATGCATGGGCTATCCTCCCGTATAGTAAACATATAACTTCAGCAGGATAAGCTAACGAGTTTCAGGCGATGAGTAAATTGAACGTGGAAGGAATGTAACATGGATCTATATTTTTATAACATGTTTGTATATACATATGTATCACTTGTGTGTGTTTGTCTCTGAGCTTTTTCCAGTGAGTCGGGATTTTGCATACTTTTGCCAAGTATTACACAAGCTGCTACTTACTCCCTCTTGCACTTCTCAAATACATATATTTGCCCACGAGGCATATATACTCTCTTTTCCAATACAAAACGAGGATCCAAGTTCCAAGTTGTGTGAGCCAAAAACCAAAGCTGAGCCTGAGGTAAGAAAGTATGAGAACGTAAAAGACTGTCTGACTCCGGTTGGTTTTGGATTTCTCAAGCGCGAGCTTCCCACTAATATATTACATATGTGTGAAAATGCAAAGAGCTTGAGAGAAAGGAGGAAGTTGCGTGGAGTATGAGCGTGTGATTATAACACAATGTTATTCTTATTGCTTATAACGAAAATTGGAGTGCTCACACGAAAACTATATCTAAAAGTGACATGAATACCAAAAGCACTGCTACTTTTGTGTACGCAAAGGCAGATATATCGTCGTTATCCATGGAAGGGGTCGCATATAGAATTGTGTGTGCCAGGATTTTTACTTTTATTTCTTTCACTGCTCACTTAATACGTCAAGCAGATACAAATGTATAACCTTCCCTGACTGCCTAAAATTCGCAGAGAAAGAAGAGGTAATGTTAAGTGGTTCATTTAGATTGGTAGAGGGTTCCAGAAGTTGTTGGCTAATTCTTTTCTCTCCGCGCGCCTTTTACATATATTTTGGGAGCGTGTGCCTTATGGATACGACCAGAAACAATGTGTGCCAATCCCAAAAAAATCCAACCTGGATATATATTTAGCTTATAGCTGCATGTGTACATGCATTAAGCGTACGTCCTGCATTTTGTTTGTGGCTCTTGTGTGCAATATATACTTTCGCATGATGTGTTATTAGAGGTCCGACGCCCTTCAGAAAGGAGAAAGTTGAACCGCCTTTCTTATCCTTTCTTTATATAGCAAAAAACCTCTCGCTGATCGTGAGTTTCCTTCATGCTAGCAGGAAATTCATTTCATTTCATGCATGACCAAAAATAAACGATCATTTTTGAAACATGTCTGAATGCACTTTGAAGTGCTTTTGAAGATGAACTTGTTCAAAATGCTGGGGAAATATGAAGTCACAAAAGAACCACACCATCCAGCGATCCAGCCAACGCCACAACACAAACACATAAATACGAACAATTGTTGTGTAAGTAGCGTGGAGTATGCTTCCTCTCCGTCTCTTGCCCGTGTGTATAGCTTTTTGAACGCTACATCCACGAAATTATCCACTCAAGCGAAGTGAACACATTAGCCTCGTGTTCAGAGAGGTCTAAATGTTCGCTGCTCGCTCACCTCACCTCATTCCCCGATAAAAATGATAACAGACGCAACGTTAGATATTTGTGACAGGTGAAAGGAAACTAAGAGAAAGAAAATGAAACTAGAACTACTTATGAATGTTTATCACTTTACATTACGAAGGACACGATGCGCTCGTTTAACTCGCATGATCAAGAGGCTACTACTCCGGTACTCTGTTAAGACAACAAGACCGGAGGTAGCGCTTTTGTTGTAACGAAATCATGTGAGTGAAGTTCTTGCCGAGCTCGAAGTTCTCGTTGAATATTGTGAAATGCGAAAAGTTTCTTTGTGAATGTAGATTATGATGCCTGAATTTTTTGCGATTACAAACAAATGCTGCGAGGGTGCGGAATAGCCAGTGGATGAATATGGGTATCCCTAAGGACTTTCGGGTGGACCGGAAATGATGTAGCGAAAGTAATTACAAACATTAATGCTCGAACAACAGAAGCATAATTTTCAGTGATTACTTGTTTCACGTGAAAACACATCATATCGCACCTTTCCCACCATCACACGTACGTACGGATCTCCTGTTGTTCGTCTCGTGTTTCAGTCCAACCAACTTTGTTTCAAATGAATTTCGATGGGGCGTGGGTAGTGTATATACGATTCCACGTATAATAATAAATGTGGAAGTGCACGGGGCGCATACACGACTGAAATCGAAATCGCTTATTAGCTGTAACAAGCAGTAAGCGCATTACGCATTATGACTTTCACTCCACTCCACACCCTCAGTCACAGTCAGAATACTCGTGAATTAAACTAGCGTGGTGTTTCTGACTATTGGCTGAAGGCCTGTCATGCACAGGATGGAATTTGCAAGAGGAGAAATATGAAAAATGCGATAATGTGAACTGTAATACAGCAAAAATTGGATTGACTTGGACACGTTGTGCCTAATTGAATCTGCATAATCCTACTGTGGGTGACAGTGTGTGGTACAGATGATATGTTTCGGTGAGTCATACACTCTATGTAACAGGTTTACTTTTACTCTCCTCTTCTGTACACCTCAGTTATTTCCGGGGTTATGCATGGTACTGGCGCTACCATAAACTCCAGTAAGCACGAATGCTGAAAATATCGAAGTAGCATACGGCATACATAATACAGAAGATGAAGGGGTATTTAAAAATAGATACTCGTCAATTACTGACCTACCATTATAATTTATTTATTTTAAAAGCTTGTGCTTGTGTTATGATATGATTCTGTCTGACAATTGTGAGTGGGAGTCAGAGCTTTGGAGTATGAAGGAAGTGTTAGAATAAGCATTATAGCGTTCCTCAGATAGTGTAAATCACATTCTGTCATACTAATAAAATTATAAAACACCCGAGTATGAGGTGGTGGAAGTAATATGATATGACCACCAGCACTTTCCAACGACTTTCTTCTCTCGGGGAAGTTATTTTGCCCACCGCAGGTACCGAAGTAACACGCACTCTCAAATATACTTTCACGATTTGCTAAATACAGAGTTCGGGTGTGAGTGTGATATATAAATAGCTGAATGTGAACTCATTCAATGGGAAACTCTTAATTGGCTTAATGCAAACCTCCTTTCACGTATAATTGCCTCTTCCCATTACATATCCTCCTCGCATCCTCCATTCTTTTCAAATCACAATTTTCATTTCATTTTCAAGTATTACACTGCCTTTTATGATACAATTGCCTACTAAAGCGGGAAGTAATCATTAGTGACAGCGACAATCGAAAATCAGAAATGTCTGGATATTTTTTGTGTCATCCAACCAAACCTCTAAAACGGATGTTCAAAATGACGAGCTTCTATTAGCATTAATGCCACTTCAGGCAATGACATTCACTAATAGATAGCTTTCTACTCGTTCACACTCAATGAGCATATCGATAAATGAATTTTGACATTAAATGCTATTATCTCATCAAACCTAGATATATGCCTTCTTTATATGAAGATTGATAGGAAATTTTCGGTGAAAGCACATAATATCCGTTTTTGTAGTCTACCTTATAATTTGCAGGTATATATTGCAGATACTGCCACTAAAAGCCAGATCCAAATTCATTCAAGTTCTTTTGAAATGAATTCAAGGGAGATGTAGCGCTACGCTAACAGGATTTGTGTGGTATATGTTCATTCAGCCACTTCGAACGAATAATGTTCTATTTTTAACCGTTCGATTCATCGTATGCTACTTAAATTATTCTCAGGGCAAAAGGACTCGTTGAGGTAAATACTGCACTACAATCATTTTCTTAGTCTAGTCCATATCTTCAAAGGTCGTCTGACGCCTGGAGTTAAACCTATTGAAGCGAAGTTATGAGTATGAGTCCCATCTCTTTCTCTACTTCATCCTCATTCTCAACGGAACACGAAACTATATACTTATGCAGGCTAGACTGTGCTAAAATTATCGAGCCCATCAAAGAGAGATTCCCAGAGAGAAAGAAGAAGGTACATGTCAAAATTGTACGTTTGTTGTTGGCAGCGTATAAATTCGGGAACTTATGAATGAAATGAATACATTACACATTTGTGTAGGCTTGTACAATTTTCCGGTGAATCATGATAATCAGAAGCTTCTTTCATCCTGCACGTATCTACACTGCATGATGTTTAATAGTGAAGTGTTCGTTTCTCAGAAAAGGCACATCAAACAAATACCGTTGGTATAACTCATATCGAGACGAACATATGCATTAGCCAAGCAACAACAACCAACCTAAAATCAAAGGAATCTCGGAACTGGTGACTTTACAACAAGCATCACGCCACGCCATATCCCCTGCACACAAGTTTGAATCGTCGTATAGTCGTAATCGTAACAACCTGCATTGGAAAACTGGAGAAAGAGATGGTGGTGCATGGTGCTAGTTTATGGATCATTCATTTGGATGTAGGGAAGACGGGAATTCCGTTCCGAAGCGTATACTGACATCTCTCTCTCTGTAGAAGGTACGGTTGTGAGTTGTGACTACTTGTGACATAATTTTTCCCCTCCTTAGGCCCTTCCATGCATTGTTGTACGTTTCAATAAATTTATATACCATTAGTGTTTCCGCATTTGGCCGGAGATGGGGATCGGGCAATGTGCATAGAGGTACTTTTGGGCTTGGTCCCCTAAATATTTCTGGTGTGTCACCCGTAAGCTAACATAGGCCAAAAAAGGGTTCACACACAAAAGCTATTTCCTTATTTCCTTCTCACAGTCAACTATTGGATGTTTAAATGCAAACTTCCGGTGAGTCATATTACGTGGACGTCATGAATAAGAATCTTTCGTAAACTGAAGCCGACTGTCGTTGAGAGAAAGTCTGAGCCAGATTTTCAAGGAACCCTAAGAGTTAATATATGTAGGAAGTGAGGAGTAATGGTGAAAGCATAAGTAGTAATAATATATTTGACACAATGGGACATCTGCACAAAACTAACAGCTATTTTTGTTCATCGATTTGAATTTCTCATAGAATTCAGTTTCAGTTATGTTTGTCTCAACAAATACAAGTGCCTCTAGATGTAGTTCGATGTTGAGCTCATGTTTGCACTTGTATTAAAATAGGGCACACACTCAAATGGTTCAGCCGACAGTTTAAGTACGTCTAAGGACAATTGTAAGTACTTCTACATAAGTACATAAGTACACATATGCATGCAAATTCTGTTTGAAGATTTGAGAAAACACTTACCTCATCGGTGACTTGATTGGCCTGGTCTTGGAGCTCTTCCAGCTCAGATTTAGGAACTTCCGGCTCTATTGGTGGTGGTGGAGGCATCTTGACTTCTCTTTAAAACCTGTAAAAATATTTACAACACTCTACAAATAACAAATATGTGAAGTACTGATAAGGATGCCATTTCAATTTTTTATTTGGATCTGGAAGGATTTATTAAAAATATAAGCTTAGGTCCGGTGCACTCACAATTAAAACCTAACTACTCAACCAATTGTGTGATTTTTATGGTTCTTCAGACAGTGAGCGACATTTGCTCCTCAGTTTTATATAAGATCTTGGCACATCCTGAGATGGAATTCTCAAACGTCATTGGAAAACATCGGCTTAGCCTAGCCGATTATTGAAGCGAATTGCTTTCTTCCTCCACGGGTTTCAACACCTTAACGCCTTATAATGTTTATTTTTAAACTACCGGACTCCCATAATTAGGTAGATAATTAAAATGCGATATCAATGGAAGTCTCAAACCCAATAGCTTTCTAGATACGTGCATGCCAATCATATCACGAACAATTGGTGCCTTACCACAATATTGAACAGACAGTCTGTCAAATTTTGCTCCATTAAAACCTCCTTTATAAACAATTTTTTTCCTACGGAGCTTTAATTTAAGCCAGAAATAACTCGAAGACTTCGCAGGATTTGCAACTGAAACTTCATAAATGGGACACGCGTGTCTCAACCTTTGACATGTCTGCTGTGGCCTACTATATACATACGTATGAGCACAAAAGTGTATACAATCATTCAAAATGCGAATATTACACTGTTCCCAATAATTGGAAGATACACACCTGTAATTAATTTTTGTAGCGAATCAAAATATATATAGTGTACATAGTCTCTTGCAATTAAAATCATTTCCAGTCCGATACAGGTCAATATAACACTTTTTCTAGAAATGTGTGCAGCCCATGCTATATCTATGAAGGTCGTTTTTCGTTAGTTATTTTGTGCAAAGCTACTTGCACTCTGACAATAGTGGTAATAAATGATAAATCGTTAAATAGCGTGTTTGAATGAAAAACCCTGAAATCTAATGTACACGTGCAGTCTTATTTTGAAGTTTATTCATTAAAGTGTCTACTTAATTTTTGATGCATTTGTATTTGTGTCATGCTAGAGACATAGTATACGTTATAAAACAGATGTAACCAAACAAGGACATTGCAATTGTGTTGTTACAATTGCATATTTACCTTAACAAAGCATAAAATATGATTAAGAACCGAATGCAATTTAGTGACTCTGACTCTAACGTGATTAAGTTGCTACCTGCACAACTCCTCTTCATGAAATAACTTTCCTTCCCATAAAAAGTTTGAAAATTATTATGTTAATATTTGCAATAATCAAATTAATCAATCAGAGGAACTTATAGACTCTAGTGTAGAGTTTGCATGGACATGTTTTAATGTATTAGCCAAGTATATGTCGCCCTTTCATGAATTCTTAAAATCTCCTTTGTTTTTCAAGGCAAGTGCACATTTCCGCGTTATGTAGATTAAATATAATATGACTCACGGTAGTTTCAGCACGGATTTGCTTAAACTCTGGTCTTGATTAGGGGATTCTTTGGTTTAGTTTGAGTTTGATAGTAAATTGGGCTACTATTTTGAACAGTGTAGTCGCTACATTTTCAAACATTTCAAACGGCTACCTAAATTTAACATTTTATTTTTCACGCGTTCCATGCGCTGACCTACTAATCGTAAGCGGACCGCATAATGAACTATATCGGAATCGTATCAAAAGCAGCGAACTTCGTAAGACCGTTTTTTTAGCAAAGTGAAAGTCTCGACTTACCCCTTTAAAACTGTAGATGTGCAAGGACAAAGAAGTTTGCCGAGTAGGCCTTAATTAGTACCGCTATAAAAATTAGCTGAGCTTTCAAAACTTCAAAAACACACCGTCTTCAAATCAACTTGTTATCCAAACTTGCACAATGATGACGGAACGGTTTTTTTACAATATTTTTGCGACTAGATTGCGGTACCACGAATTCTTCACGATGATGCAGAACCCATGTGAAATTCGAATTGTAGTATGAGAATACACTCCATCAACAATGAGTATCTCAGGAACTCGCTTTTATTCAAAATCATGAGCTAATTGACGAAATCGACAATCGTAATGGTGGTACTGTACGACCTATGGACAAAAAATTTTAGTCGCAGTACGAAAAGCGAACGTGGCACTGACGGAATAAAAATGCACAAGAGAAACAGTCAGCGAAACGACACGTCTGACTGGCGAACCTTAACTGACGAGAGGGTGTGCACCCAAAAAGCTACAAAACGATGTGGCCTGGAAAAATGGGGAAACACGGGGAGATACGAGTCATTGTAAACTATCCCGACTCCTGCTTTACCACCATTATACATGGGGTTTTACGGGAGAAAGGAGAGAGACAACGCTTGGCATATGGATATCCAGAGACGAGATATGGCCAAAGCAGGGGGAATATCTCTCTGGAACTCTGGATAGAAGTATGGATCATAGTTTAAGTTGTGTATGCTAGCTAGTTGTATGGACATACTCGACTGGAAAACTCATATCCTTCACAACTTTTTTTATATAAAGCAACAAGAATGGAATGCAATGGGGGCTCCCTCCTACCCAGCTCTCACTATATCCATGCTTAATGGTCTTATGGGAGGTCCTTCCGATATGAAAGAATGCCCGACTTACTTCCGAGTGATGGCAAAGAATGGGTAAAGAGCTGCAACTGAAACATCTGCATTGCTGTAAACTGATTCCTCCACTCCGTGGTCCTTACATTGAAAACTGGGTTACACCCAAACCAACTTTAAGCAGAGGAGAATCGGCTGACGAAAGCAGCACACCATATTTTAACAATACGCTCCACGGTGAAAGTTTTACTGATAGTGAAACTAATATATTTATATAGAGATATATACTCGTAGTAAAAACATTTTTTTCTGGGACAAGTGCACCAAGCTAATGTATGCAAGTCTATCTTGGAACTCGGTTACTACTAAAATGCATTTGGAATCGCTTGTGCACTTTTAAACAGCAGTATCGCATTAGGGTGTAATTTATTTATTGGATGTGTGGTTAGGAGTTTACTAACACATATTCAGTAATGACATCGAGCCGAATTCCATTTGGTTTACTGCGGTTTCCTATTTACGCACGACTGTATATGGATTAATGATTAACGCAATAAAACTCTCCGTTTTATGTGCAATAATTAATTATTTATGATGCACGTTTATTACGTGTAATTTTCTATTCACATTTCGGCTGAACGTTGAAGGCCATGAAAGCATCAAAGACGATCTAGTAGCGTTCATTACCAAACTTGCCTTTGATGAGCCTCAATATCCATCGTAATCAGTTACAGTAATCCAGTTGAAGCCGAAAGAAATAGGAAAGGATGGAAGATGGAACTGATGTAGATCCATAATGATGCGCCACATACAACGACTATTAGTGTAACCACAAGAATAAAAATATTCCTACACAGAACACAGGTGTTTATTTAATATATCGGCAAACATTATGATGAGAAATGAGCGTTATTCTGTTGTCCAGCAAATGCTACTTCTCCAAATTCATCTACTAATTAATAATATTGCTCATGCGTAAATTATATGATGGCAAAAAATAATTTGATTGAATACAGGTCTTACAAAGCTCTGGCAAACTGAACGATAATCCCTCACCACCACGCAATGATTAAAATATTGTATAATGTATAAGTAACGAGTATATTATAATGCAATGCATTGGTTTCAGCAGAAATTAAATTTGTATTCGATTGGATTCACTGTTACATAGATATATATTTATTTATCACTCTCGGTTTTTCGACGCCGACGCATGTATACAATTTTACATTAAGATACGAATATAGCGAATATAGAAGAAGATCTAAGCGAATAATTTTATTTAACTTGTCGTTTCAGGTCTGGTGAACCAGGTCAACTCATCCTTAACAATACTAGAACTAGAAACTTTTAGAAACTAGAAATGGCAGTATATGTATATCTTATAAACTCGACATACCTTATTCTAACCCTTATGTGCCAAAAGGAGTATCGGGTAAGCTATCCTAATCATCGACTTATGAATCGACTAATGTAACGCGATTAATGAAAATAACCACGTATGAGATTTAGATGTAGATTGAAATATATAAAAATTAACATATATTTTTGAGTTTCGTTTTGAAACTTTTGACATGAGATGAGACTCGACTCAACCATTTATTTCACGAATGTAGTGAAACTACTCCTGTATCCATTGTATACTTTGTGGATCTGTAACAAATACAACGGTAGTTGTGCCATGTGGCGGTGGCTGTTGAAGCGATATGTAACTTTGTCCACTTTGCAGTCCATCCGTTGTGTGTACTATTGATGCTTGTGGGAGAGACACGGGCAAGAGGGTAACAATGTTAGTCTGCATTGTGCTATCAATTTCATTTTCATGTTTCACCGCTTGTATAGCCCTAATATCGCTCTTTACGTCTAAAATCACTGGAATACTAGCTTCCTCCAGCTCGGGCAAACCTGATTCAGCATCAGCATTATGTTTCATGGGCTTTTCTGGTTTTGGCCGATGACTACGCATATGCTGTCTCAAATTTTGTTCTTGCCTGAATCTTTTCCCACAAACTTCACACCCATAGTTTTTGGTCCCAGAATGAATTTCCTCGTGTTTCTTTAAAAGATGCGAGTAGTTAAACTTTTTGTGACAAATGCCACATTGAAAAGGCTTATCTTCACTATGCGTCACCATATGACGAAGCGTATTCTTTTGATGGGAAAATGCTTTTCCGCAAACGCTACATGGAAATTTTCGACCCGAATTATTATGATGATGTTCCTGATGATATTGGAGGTACCCTTTGGAAGCAAATGATTTTCCACATTCGCACATGAAACGATTTGCCCTGTTGTGTACTTTCATGTGTCGTTGCAAGAGGTAGTCATTTGCTTTCATGATTCCACAAACACTGCATTTAATACCACTTAAACGATGATTTCCACTAACGTGCGTCTTTAGGTCTAACGAATTCGTAAATAGTGTTTCACACACTACGCATATAAACGGATACGCAGCTTGCTCGTGGAGTAATTCATGTTTCTTTAAATCATCCGACTCGTTGAAATCCATTGAACACTTTTCGCAAGAGTACTTCCCTACCCCTAAATGACGTAAATAGAAATGCTTCTTTAAATCACCGCGAGGAACTTCAGCTCCACATGTGTCGCAAATTTCCATGATTTTCTTCTTTTCATGAAGTCTCTCCCTGTGTTTCTGTAATCTGTCTTCACTTGGAAATCTCGCTGTACATCCTTCATGGTCGCAAATAAATTTGCGCTCTGTCGTCCATACAAAAGCAAATTTATTTTATCAATAAATTTTCACATGCAAGTAAACTTGGGGATAAAATACAGGCAGGCATTCAAAATTTGAAGATAAAAACATACCTTTATGAAACGATTTTATATGACTTCTAAGATGCTTGTTATTGCAGTAAGTGCGACTACAATTATCCGGGTCTTCCACACATAAGAATCTCTTATCTGATGATACAACTGTTGCAGGATTTTTTGGTTTTGGTTTAAGTAGTCTTCCTTTTCTAACTATTTTTATTTTTCTGCGTACCGGACGTGGACGTAAGCGAAGTTTCCTCTTTGTAACTGTGCCTTTATTTTCGTCTTCATTCGTTTCTGCAGTAATAACTTCATCCCTATCATCTACAACTTCCTGCTTGATATTCTCCTCCGGGGACTGCGCAGGAGGACTTGCAATGCGATAATCGTGATCTTCTAATGACACTGTGGGAAGGTTTGTCCAGTTGACTTCAGTTTTCACCTTAATGGTGTCTTTATTTTCTTTATTTTCACAATCTGGCAAATTTGCCTTGCGTTTCAGACCAAATTTTGAAAGAGCTTCTGCATTTTCCACCGCTTGTTTCCACCTCGGAATGTAAACAGGTTTCGGCCATTTTTTACCGTCCTTGATTTCTACAAATAATACAAATTTGCAAATTTGTAAGGTTTTTGACTAAAAAACTTTATTCAGGAATGGTATGAACGCTTACTCTCAAACAAAATCTTCACAACTTCATCATAGTTCAAATTTTCTAAATTGTTGGAAACATCCTCTTCACCCAATTGCGCGAACACGGTGGCCACCGGTATCGCCTCATAATTCCACCTCAAACGCCCCAGTAACACGTTCTGAATGTGCTGAAGTCGACTTTCCAAATTTTGAAGTTGCCAAAAAATGTGATGAATATCTGCCACATCTGCGTTGCAACCTGAACATAACTGAGTCCTCGATACCCCCTTGGTATTGACAAATAAGGAGACGAACGGGTGACCTTTTGGAAGTCCAAATAACATGGAAAAGGACTCCGCACAGAGTACCTTCCAGTGTGTGACGCTCCCATTCGGTTTGGTGGAATTTATGTGCAATTTGCTAACTACCCTACACCTACAAATTGCACACGTTTTTTCTAGCGTTGCATTTTTATCACGTACCATAATTAACTATTGATACCTTCACCGGGTGAGAAGGTTACTTAATCATGCTTAGAAATTTTAATGTTTTTGTTTTGATACTTTTGCTGACAGCTGTGGTGTGGATTTCTGTATCAGCTCATACGAACGACGAACCACAACAACAACACAAGAAGTGGTCTAGCTGCTGTTGATCAAGGTCTGAAAATGTAAGCGGGGCAGATGCTGTGACGATGAAGGGGTTATGGTACTCAACTTGGCTCCATTCTTTCAATCCGTTTTCCGTACAAATGTGATTCTTCCATGAAAATCTCTCTGGAATCCAAAGTCTGGTGGACGCTGGAATTCTTTCAACTTTCACAGTTCTTGTCGTTGTCTGTGGTTTGGGGCAGCACTCCAGAGGCAAGAATTTTTATGGAAATTTGTATGAAAAGTTGCATCCGCTTGGATTGTATTAAAAGATGCATGGATAGATACAAATTATGTATGTATGTTAAAGTTTAAGTAATTATTTTATTAAAAGATTCATAATAGCATCGTCAGTAGACTGTAACTGACGTTAAATTTGAATAAAACAATCAACAACATTCATAAAATCTTTAACACTATGCATTCACAAGTTCATAATATAAAATTCAGTAAAGATTGAGATTTGAGTGCTCACTACCTCATCAAAATGTGTAGCTTCTTCTTTAGCCTAAATTGTAGCCAAACTGATATTGAACTGTAGATCTACTAGTCGTGGCTAAGTCTTGACTTTGTGTACTGATTACAGTGATAGGCATAAGTTCTTGAGCATCAATCGTTGGGGACTGGAAATGATTGGTGTACACACCAGAACTGGTGGTATACACGAGGCCGTCAGGTAAATGTTGTAAGGTGGGCACTGTTACCACCACTGTCTCTGTACTCTCAATCGATGCAACAGCGTTGTTAAGTTCGATGACATCATTTGTGACTCCTCCAGTTACAAGTTGGAATTGTGGTTCCGAACCCGAACCTACCACGCGTGGTGGGGTTTTGACCGACTGTTTCTTCCTTTTCTTTGATGCTACTTTTTTGGTCTTTGATTTCGTTTTACTAGAAGATTTAGACTTGTTACGGTGGTGCTGACGTTTTGCTTTGGACGGTGAACTGGAAACTGGGTTCAAGACCTTCTTTTTACCCCTTATCGCTCTTCGGGTAATAATGCTACTGCTTAGTACTTCCGTGGTGGTTGTTTTCGTGCCCGTTTTCTTTGCTATACCAGACTTGCCACGAAGTGAAGTTTTCTTGGTTGTTTTCGTGCGTTCGATCGATCGTTCGTCAGACTTTGGTTTCCTTGTATATCCATTGTGCAATCTGAGATGTTTCTTGAGATTTTCTCCTACTTTAAATCTCTTCTCACAATGATGGCACTGATAATTATAAACTGTGGAATGAGACTCTTCATGGCGTTTCAAGTACGACCGCTCTCTAAACGCTGCATTGCAAATCTGACAAACGTGAGCCTTGACCCCAGTGTGAACCCTTTTGTGTGCATTCAAATTTTTCAAATATTTATAGGCAACTCCACACTCTTCGCATGTAAACGCCCTTTCAGTCGTATGTGAAAACTTATGATTATTCAACGCACTTATGCCGGTTGCTGCGTACGGGCATAAGTCACATTTATACGTTTCTGTATGGGAAATCATATGAAGTCTCAGTCCATTTTCAGTGGCCAGAAGTTTTTTACAGACCCCACATCTAAACTTTCCATCGGTATGATTATTAGAATAGTGGGTTGTTAAAGAAGCACTATTTGAGTGAATTTCCGGACAGAAAAGACATGCAAATGGTGTCACATTATTTCGATGTCGATTTTCATGCTCCGCCAAACTTTCCGGGGAAGCGGAGTTAGCTGAACAGAAGTAGCAACGGTATGTTGCCACTTTGAGGTCATGAATTTTGCGGACATGATTTCGAAGGATGGATTGTGAGCTACATCCCTTTCCACATTGATCACAAACGTATAGTCCCAACGAGGTGTGTACTCTATGGCGATGTCCTTTCAAATGGACTGCATCAACAAATGACTTTTTACAATCGGGACATTCATATGGCTTAGGATTTCCTAGAAAACGAGAAGAGGGAAAAATCCGATAAATATACAAAATAACACTATATAACCAGCTTATTTTATCGTTTTTATAGGAATGAATACCCACCTAAATGAATGCTTTTAATGTGAATTTGTAAATTGTAGTCGTCATAAAAATATCGCTCGCAGTCCACGTATGTACATTTAATCTTTTGGTCGAAGCTAATTGCCACTCCGCTGGAGGTTAATGGAGCACTACTTGGTCCATTTTCTGCCGTCAGATTCAGATTGGGCTCTCTTGACATCGATGTTGAGGGGGTCACACTGTGCCCACCGCTTCCAGGATCTTCCCCTGTTGTACTTGCCCCACCGTCATCGTAATCATCTTCACCATTCCATACAGACTCAGAAGTTTCTGCAGTAGACTGACTAACGCTATACTCTTCTCGTAAGCCCCCTGCAATGTCGTCCGTTTGTACACCGAAATCAGAAGTGGCTGTGGTGCTTTCATCCACAAGTACCTTGCCCTCACTGGAAAATCGCTCCCACTTGAAACATTCCTTATCGATTTCTGTATCATCCGAATAATCATTGTTAATTATTAACCAAAAACAATTCATGTAATAATTAGTTCTTTCTTCTTTCATACTAGAACAGTTAAATTCGATCCCTTACTTTCATACACAATTTTCGTAATTTCGTCATACGAAAATTTTCGCCCCCTCATTCCCTCCCCTCCACTTTCGAATTCCTTGTAGGACGCCTCCAACCCCTCCCCGTCTTTAATTTGGAAGTAATTGCCTCCCAGCATCGTATACACACGAGTTTGGAACCGCAGTAAACTTTGCTTGAGTATTTCCAACTTTCCCAGTGTCACATCAGCAGCATGTACTTCCTCCGCACACTCATCACAGTAATACGCCTTTTCAAACAGCATTTGAAAGGGGTGACTATCTGATAAGCCAAATATTGTGCAAAACGAGGTGGCACAACTTGTGCATCGTTCCCTTCTCGACGTTGCATCTCGTCGACATAACAGACAACGGTGTACCACTCCCTTCCCCATATTTTCGCCTTGTTCCACTCAAAAATTCGTGACAATCACAACTGAAAATTCACTGAAATTCCTACAAGTTATCTAGCTCCACCTCCAAAAAATGCACCTTTTCACTGAGTTCCTTTGGTGTTGTGTTTGTAAACAAATGCACTTTACACACGAGCATCAAGTTGGGCATAAAACCACACAGCACACGGACTCGAGTGCTGTTGGATATGCCCCACGGCCACCCACGAAGGAGCGTATCCACACCACAGAAAAACGTAAACTCGACGTAAACAATTTCGTTGGAGGATTCACTCATACAAAGAGAGACGCTGTGTAAAGTCGTGTAAGTAATTAGATTTTACTATTTACGATTTACGATTCTTTAAATTAAACAAAATACAGAACAAAATTAACAAATCCTACCTACCACCTACGTCCGTCTGATTTTTGCAGAAGGAGTGGAACCACGTACCGACATCGACCGACACAGATCTCACGGATGACGAATTTTGCATGTTATTTTCTTGACTTACTACCCAAATTATGGCGTGTATATCTGCATGTTTTGATTGCTGAAATCGAGTGCACGTAAATTAGGCATTTGCAATTTTACGAGAGGTGGTTGGAGTGAGTGGGACGTAATACACACTTAATAGATTTCATCAACAAAATCACAGAGGCAATAGGTTGTAGGTGAAAAGTGTCATTTGGACTGGATTGTGGCAGGTGACGGGATTGTAATTGTAAGTGATATTTTTATTAATGTATGATATGGAGAGTCTGAGTTTATGAAATGAAGTTAAAATTTGAAGTCATACCGGTCACCTTCAACCTTTCGAACCTTTACATTTTACAGTTGGCAGTGTATTGAATTGTTTTGTTGGAAGGAAGCTACCGCTGACAGCATCATATTTAGTACTCGACACTCGAGCAAGATGCCAGCCAGGTCGAGAAGGAAGGCTCAGAAGGAGGAAGTCAATCCCTCCATTAAACTCGCCGTGCCGAAGTCGTTTAATATGCGGAAAACAATTGAGATGAGTGTCGCATCCAACCAGTTCCAGTGTACGTGGATAGACCTCTTTAGACAAAGATGTCCAACTTTGGTAATGGAACGAAATCTGTTCTGTTGATTATATGTCGTCTGCACTGCTGGAGGAGGTGTACATTTAGCATTGGTTCATTTTTAATTGCTTCTTTATTCAACAGTTTACCCAAGTTTGTAACAAAGCGGATCAGTTCGTGATTAGAGATATCCGAGTACCAGTGGATCGAAAAGAATGGAAGTTGACCAACTTGGTAAGATTTGTGTTGAAATTGAAATAATTATAATTATAAGGCCTTGTTTCGTTTAGTCTTTATGCATGCTTCGATTTAAATTATATTTTGGGTTGTATTCCAGGTGATCGATTTCATCGACAGCTTTCAGCGGACACGACAATGCTATCAAGCAACGTTGGTGGTTGCTGCCACATCTCGAACTCGACAATCTGCTTCTAACATGAACACGCCTAGGAATGTTCAAAGCAATGCAAAGTCTGCCACTGGGGCTGGAAACAAACCGCAGCCCCGCAACGTTATTACTGCAAATTTCATTCCGATTCCTTCAACCCCTTCATCAAGCAGGCGACCGCCAATTACCATTAAAAGCCCAAATGTTAAATCGAACACAGCATCGCCTTTGCCTGGACCAGGACGGAAGCGAAAAGGTGCTAACGCAGAACCGCAGCCACAAACAAAAAAGCCAACAACGGGTCCAGTTCCAACTGAAAACGAGGACGAGGAGGTCAATCTGAATTTTACTGGCAGATTGGCAAGTCGGTTAAACGGCTTTCCTCAAGGACTTATTCCACCAAACCATCTGAGGTACGCAGAGGATGCATGCAGTATGGCTGCTTCCCAGGATAGTCAGGATTCACAAGATGACCTTATTGACGCTGGGGTCAGAATTGAGCCAATCAAAGGAAAGATTTTGCTAAGAATGACGGAAAAAGTTAGCAACTCAGATGTAAGTTTAGTTACAATTAGAGGTCTAAAAATCCATTCAATAACTTAACCCATGGAACTGATAATGAAATGAATGAATGTTTTATCATGTCCCATTGTTTCAGATGCTGAGAATCCAGCTTGAACTGAACACCCTGAAGGCTAATGACAAATGGTCTAAATTATTAGCTCGTGCTCCATTCACGGCGGGCATTCTACAAATGGTATTTGAAATTTGATGTTAAATAACGTTGAACTAGACGGCTTTCAGACCGGGATTCTGGTGACAACCTTAATACACCTGGCCTTTTGTATGTGGGTGGTGTATAAATTGTGTATCAACTTATGAGCTACGACTACTGGTGACGACCACGTGAGCGTGGCCGGCACATGGATTTTTTACCTTACAATTGCAATAACGTATTTTTATGGCATCGGAAATGTGTTCGATAAGTTTATTTGAAAGTTAATGTTAGTGAGTTGAGGGTTACGAAAATGACTTTATATGAATAATATAAATAATTAGCATTAGTATAACAATTTATATAACTGTTGAATCTTATGAGAATATGACAATGTGTAATGTAGTGAGCTTACATATTTTATGAAATTTGTCATTCGCCTTTTGTTTTAAGGTAAGGTAGGTTATGTATGAATTGACTTGAATATTTTCCATTAATTTTAGTCTTTAGTTGCTGTTTTATCTAATGCTTCGCTAATTTTATAGAAATGTACTTAATGAAGTTACGATTTACAATTATGAGAAATGAGAATATAAGTTGTATTTACGTACGTTAACTTTTACGTAACTCTGAGTATTAATAAAATCAATAAAATTGTCATTTCATATTGTAGGTTATAAATTTCACCGTCAGTAAATCGGAATTCGTAGGTCGTGCCCCTTCAACATCATCGCCGGTCTCCCGAAGAGAAGGCTTGGCGAATGACGCAGACCCGTTTTATTGGCATTTGGCATCACGTGCATTTATGTTCCTCCGATGACCCTTCGGGTGTCAACGTCAACTAAGAATTTGTGAAGAAGTGAAACAATACTACATCACCTACCATGTGCCTGTTATGAGCCCCATATCCCCAATTCCATGTACTTCACTTGGATGAAGTGGCGGCTGCTGCTCTTACGTCCGTCGGATTAGGCAGGCTGAGATACATAAACAATAGCATGTGGATAGTTGGAGGTGGATGGAGGAACGAAGGAATATTTTCTGATCTCTGCATTTTTGTTTTGTTCATAATAGTCAATAGTTCATAAAAGTTAAAGCTTATTTTTTACCAGTGACATGCTAGTAGCTAAATATTTTCCACAAGACCCCAAAAAACTAGTGGCAATTCCTACAATGAATTCCGTTTCAAGCTCATGTGGTTTGCGAATTCTACGAATGTACGATTCGGATTCTGAAAATGAGGAATCCCGAGAAAATGGAGGCGTCCCAATTACAAAATCTCCTTTGAAGCGTTCAAACCAGTCCTGCGAACCTGCAGACAAGGCAGAAAAGCAATGCAAACGACAGAAGTTTGAGGACTCGAAGTTCGGAGATGTTCCCACTCTATTACCTGTTCCAAATAAAATACTGGAAATGTTTTCCAAGCCAGCAGAGGAGGACGCCTCAAGTGGACGTAATGATCCTTCTCTCCACAAGGGAAGAATTCGTTCGTTTCCTCATGTTCGGGGCAATTGGGCGTCATACATCTATGTTCCATGTAAGTGTGCGATGTGCCGTGAATATTTTACAGCAACTATTTTAGCAATTATCTAATAAAAATGATCATCTTTGCTTTATGCACTTCTAAATACTAGGTGATACTCCAGTCATGAATTCGATCAATGATATGATAATGGGATCATGGGCCGAAGGAAATGTAGAAAATTTAGCGATTCATCAAATCGATGATAAGCATTTATCGTTATCCCGAACACAGCCGTTTCGACATCATTGGATTGAACCGTTTGTGGAGGGGTTCACTGAGGCTTTGAAAGGAGTTCCAAGGTATGACTCACTCACAAGCGGATCTAGAGATCTCCAGCAATATGCAAAACATTTGGAATATACTTTTTTAATATGGAAAATAATAATATGCTAAAGATTGGAAATGCATTCCTGTTTTCAGAATGAACTTCTTCCTGGATAAATTCGAAGTCTACGTTAATGACGAGAAAACTCGTACTTTCATTGGGGTGAACGTAATTCCATCAGAGAGTCTCCTGAGAAGTGTGGAAATATGCGACAAGTGCTTATCGGATTTCCAGTTGGAACCATATTACAAGGTACGACAAATTTATCAAATTTGATTAATTCTATGTTGTGTGTGTATTGTACAAATTTATATTCCTTGATTCGTGATTCCACTTCCAGGATCCATCCTTTCATATTAGCTGTGCTTGGGTGCTTGGAAATGAGAAGAGACTTTTGGAGGAAAAATTGCTACCCATCGTAAACAAAAAGTGGGCCACCGTTAGCGATACAGAATCTTCAGTAATTCCCGTTGATCGCATCGAGTTCAAAACTGGAAATATGCTATACCAATTTGCATTGGATAATGGATAATTTTATAATTCACATTGTAAACGTTTTACCAACCGTATATTATATTGCATGCTTCTTTCGTACACAACGACAAACTAACTGTGATTCATTAAGATATTTAAATTAAAAGTGTAATGTCATGCGAATCCAACCCTTACGCCATGCTAAATAAAGAGAACAGAATATATGCATAATTCGTTTTAATATGGAGGGTTTTGCATTTCAGTTAAATTAACATCATAACATAGCATAATTAACCATTAACTTTTAAGACGCCTTAAAACTTCTCAATCAAAGCGACCACGTAGTTAAAATTTAAGGTGGCTTCTATTTTAGTTAGTCTAGAGTCTAGATAACTTCTCTAGACTCTAGATAAAACCATAAAAAGTGACCAAACCAAGTAGCCCAAGAAGAAGACCACCAACTACAGGCATCTGACGGAGCATTGGCAGCTTTGGTGGTGAGCTTTTTGGGATCCCAGATCGTGAAGCAGTCTTCATCAAGTAAGCGCTTTCAGGTGGGGCAATGTACGCCGCCGGACGGACTCTGCTGATGAGGAGCGCACAGGCCCAAATATTCCTACACGCTTTGCTGTACTCTGCCACAGTGTCCATAAGTCTATTTACTCTTCCCACAGGAGATATACCGCATTGTTGGTGTGAGCACTCTTTTGGAAACTGAGGTCGCTATTCCAATTTGGAATTCGTTGTTAAAGTTTTAACTGTAGACGGTTCTACATCAATTTTAAATTATCAAGGTAAGCCACTAATTTTTTAATGATTTTGGGAGTTACAAACAAAAGTATCGAATATTATGTTTATGTTCATGGAATAATATTGGGTGTCAGGTGTAAGCTCCTCTGTGAAATAAAATGTCAAAATTATTTTAAAATTTAAATTGGTTTTGATAAGAGGAAGTGGATGTTAAATATAGAACCAATGTTCAGAATAACGTTTGGGTGTGATTAATATTTGTAATTATATTTACAGTCGATTGAAATGAGTGTTTTTTTGTTCTTTTTCGTAGATGAGGTACGTATCAGCTTATCTTCTCGCCGTGTTGGGCAACAAAACCGACCCCTCAGCAGCAGACCTGGAGAAAATCCTTAGCTCTGTAGGAATTGAGACCGATAAGGATAAACTGCAAAAAGTAGTATCCGAACTGAAGGGAAAGAAAGTCGATGAGCTGATAGCGGAAGGTACGCAGTGAATTTTTACTGATAATGTGAATACAATTTTGAAGGCGTTTAATGTGATGAACAATATAACACCATCTTTCGACTGTATGTCCATGCTGATTACCAAAAGCACTGATTAAGCGTTTAATTTTAAAGAAATACAAAGTGGAGTATAAATTTACGAATGTTTAAGATTTAAACAATTTTGTGTCATTGAAATTACTTATAGGTCAGAAGAAATTAGCCTCAATGCCAGCTGGAGGTGGTGCACCTGCTGCAGCAGCCGCTGCAGCGCCTGCGGCCGCAGCAGATGCTGGTAAAGGTAAGTTGCCATGTACTGGCGGATATATTTAATTTAATTCAGACTTAATGAGTAGTGCTGGTAAATAATACGTTTTTTAAAAAAATTTCTAGGTAAAAAGGAAGAAAAGAAGGAAGAATCCGAGGACGAAAGCGGGGATGACATGGGTTTCGGTCTCTTTGATTAAGAATGTTTGTAATTTTCGAACTCGGTTATTAAATCTTCCTATATAAAGATTTCTTAAAGAACTGGGTGTCGTGCTTTTTTATCGTCTTGCATGGGAGACTATTCGTGGCATATGCATCGGAACTACTCTGCATTCAGCGAAGATGTTTGTTTAATGCATCATGAAATATTTGAAGCGAATTGACTTCGGTCAGTTTCGAAAAAATGTTGCGCATAATAAGTAAAGAGCAGATAGCCTGAAAATTTGTTAAGTACGGAGTGATTTTGCAAATTTCATCTTCCTTTTCTATAAGATCAAAATTAGCTGATCAGCATTGACTATGTGTTGTTCTTGTTACATTTAATTTTAAATTAAGGTTTGCGCCCTGTGTACCACCATAATCTTCGTTAACAGTTAATTATTATTAATTATCATTAAGGAATGGTATTCCAATTCTGAACGCAAAACTGCCGGTTTTCAAATTTGCTTGCCACTAGAAATTTCATAGTTCAGTTGATGCTCTTTCATACATCTTTTCTAGAGTTGCATCACAGCGCAAACAATAAAAATAATCAAGTTTAAAACAGGTTAGCGAGGATTTAAAAAACCGTTCTGAAGTGGATTTACCCTCTTCCACATACACAATAAGAAATTTCTGAAACTTAAGACAAACCGTAGTATGCTGGTGGAAGCTGGAACGGCTTCATGAATAGTACAATTATTCAGTTGGCAGGTCTGGACTTTCCCCACGCACGTGTCTGTGGACCCAATATTAGATTTCATTATAGAAAGAAGAATAAGATAACTGATAATCCTTTTCCATGATATAAATTTTACCTGAGCCTTTGGTTATAATATGCAACGAATAAATGTAGTTGCATTGTGCAGCACTGCCAGGATATTCGTGAAGTGAATATGCAATTTTTAACGTATTCATGCATTTACTTCTCCCAATTTCAATGTTATCTGTAGGGACATCCAAAGGTAGTAGGGGTGTTGAGGTTGAATGAATTTTAGACTGGAAAAAATATTTCTTTATTGCATGGAAAGTGAATTAGTCGAAAACCACGACATGCAGTCATCATATCTATGTAAGAACCGGACAATCTGTTTTGTCAATTAGAGAAGCTGTGTTACTATTGCGTGTGATACATGATTCAATTGCAATGGTATGCTTATGTATTGTTTCGTTTCATATTTGCTTTGCATGTCGCTTCATCACGGTGCAAATTTGAGAGCATTTTCAAAATTTCGGAACAAAAATGATTCATATCATGTCCTTAGCTTTCACAGGCGCTACAATTAAGTAGTTTCATTTTGTACACATAAAACGCTTGAATTGTGTGATTGAATTACGATGTTCAGCCATAGCGTCCTTAAATATCTCATTTGATAGTTTACATAACATAACTCTAAACAAACCTATGCACATGTAGAGAAAGCCTCGTTCCTTACCGTGACCTGAGAACCACAACGAGCTCTAGACATATACATATATCCTCATCCTTTCTTATACACTTGCCTTTTGCCAGACATCCACAAAACCACAAAGCAGTTTTTATGCCTATGTGGGTTCCCCATTTAATTCTCTGCAATCTGCAATGCTATCCTCATGAACGTATTTTTTTACCGGTGCAGTACCTGTATTTCAGGTAACACTGCATGGATTCATTCTGCATTTACACGGGTACGTATGTATGCATAATGTATGGTTTACAAAAGTCATTCATGAATCATGATATGGTGATTTTTTAAGTACATGCGTGTGTACATATGTTCCGCTATATATGCTGAGGGATGCTGTAGCAGATTGCTAAAAAATTCAATGCTTTCTCATTCTCACTGACTTCAACAAGTGTTCATTTAAACATACAATCTCGGACAGGTACGTAACATGCATTTATGTACTAAAGGTTTACTGGTTTACATTTTACGTTGTTTGTATTCCTTGCCTCTCGTCGTCCGAAGTATCCTCTTTGAAAATGTATTTATGCCCGTATGATAATGGTAATGATGTTGTCTTTAGCTTAGAACATACTTTATTTTTGAAGAGAGAAATATGATTATTATATTCATTCGTGTTTTGGATTGTACTTGGAGTGGTTGCATCAAATTCGACTAGCACTGTCCTATTATTTTCTTACAATTGACAATAATCAATGTGCGATGTTTCTGCTAAAACATAAAACATCATAAAAATATATAAATCAACTTGGCCTTGGATAAAGTGCATAATCAGTGTATTATGTACAGTACGTCACGTCATAAACTTGACGTGTCAAATCTTTTCAGAATATAAGGCTGGTTGTGTCTAGTTCTGTGCCACTTCTGTGCTATATTGGATTGCAAGTGTTGTGCTATATATAAGGCTTCGTTCGAGGCAAGATCTGTTCTGAGATTTTTCGGAGTAATTAATTGAATTTTTGTGTCAGGTTATTTAATGATGCTTATGTAAGCTGGGTCAAATTAAAAGTGCCCTTCTGCTGTAGCAGTCATTAGTTGACACTTGACACTGAATGTGGCTGGACGTCCCGATTTTCCATTTAGTAGCTCTGTAATAAATATGTGCAAGGAAGTGAGTCCTGTTCGATGGTAGCATATCAATGCATTTGTGCACCCCGATGCAGATGAATGCACAAGTGATACACTGAGCCATCCGATTCTGATTTTTACTCACGCTGGTGTCTCGTGAAGTTACTATTTAGTACGTCTGCGCTCGCGTTTCATGTTACTAAATGTGAGAGCAAGGAAGATGAAGATAATCCTCGTGCCATTGTACTTTTGGTAATTAGATCTCTCTATTAATATTAATGCTGTATATAGATTAGAATGCGTTGAAGATTTCAAGAGATCTTCGTGAATGAATATAACAGTACAAATGTTTGGAGGACCGTTATGCTTTGTAAGCAGTCGTGACGTGACATGGCGCAAAAAACTGAATTAGGGATTTATGTGTTTCTCTTTGTTACTGCGTCTGCAATTCTGCATACCGCATATTTAAATGCATGCGAATCGAATAATAGCAGAAAATGCATAAAACGTAAAAACGTTTTCAATTCTAACCTGCACAAGTTGAAAGTATGTTTAATTCCTAGATCAGAGACGCTCTCTCCTAGCTATTGCTGTGTTTTCACCGTGGATTATGATAATGATATTAGGATGCTTTGCGATTTTGTGAATTTTATGATACCTCAGCAGAATAGTTGCTGACTACAGGCGGTAAAGCCATTTGTGCATGTTTAAGTGTAATTTTTAGCACCTGATTAGGTTTACACAAATGTTCTTTAGATTTACAAGGATTACATTTGTTAGTTGAATAAGGATTTGTACTGATATGAAATGAAATACGATGTCTGTCACTTGTAACTACACTTGATGTACATGTATGCAACATCGCTTCAATTGCATGTAAAATCCGCATTCGGTTTTACAATTCACACTTGGCTCGTTAGCTTCCTGATCAGGATCAGCTTTTATGTACAATCGTAGTTTTCGTATGTAGTACCCCTGCCAAGTGAAAGATAATTCCACATTTGTTGTGTTTATCCCTAATTCCTCCTATTGCTTCGAAATTCTTGAAAGTCTAGCATTTGTGCATATTTGTAATACGAGTTGGAACAAGTGACATTCAATCCAAACCAATCCAAGCATTTTCCTCTTATAGTTACTTGTTATGTTACGCCTGATACCGGCTTTTCTTGGAAAAGCGTATAATGTAATTTGTAGTTCTGTTTCTTTGAACGATCTCACCTTCTGAAAGATCTACCTATTTACTATTGTTATTGTTCCAATCAATTTGTAAAAATACAAAGTGGCATTGTCTGGGAGAACACAAACAGTGGATATTGGAAGTACTTTCATTTTAAAATAATTCCAAGAATATTACTGATATGCATATACCGGCTTAAGCGCTAATTAAAAATTTATCAAGACTTGGTTAACATCATACAGCCTTCACCCAATCCTGTATGCACTCGCAATCATACTAAAGTGTACCCTAACATTCAATAAATGTTAACTAAAAACTCCATTTTATACAGGACACTCGATTGAAGTAAGTCGTCAAACAACGGAAACCCAACGCCATCGTGTATTGAAGCCGTCTGCGCTTAATCGAAATCGGCGTCATACAGAAGAGTAGTTATCGGCTAGTGAAGCCCCATTCTCCGTGAGAAAACGTTAAAATGGGGAAAAGCGTCGTGATTGCATACATTCTCTGGGCAGTTGGTGGATGGTTCGGCTTGCACCACTTCTATTTAGGCCGGGACCGGCAAGCGTTTGTATGGTGGACTTTAGTAGGCGGGTATGGAGGAGTGGGTCTTATGGTGGACTTTTTCTACATTTCCAGGTTGGCAAAAATTTTCACGATACAAAAGTTTTTTAAAAAATACATCGTAACAAATTTCGGGACAGCAATAATATATCCTGGTCTCTGCGACTTTAGATACGTGGAATATGCAAATTTTTCAAAGGGATACCAAGATATTATGAGAGACAAAATGAAACTGAGACCATCGGTATGACTATTTCCACAATACGATTACAACTTTATGCGATCAGATCTTGTAAATTTCGTATAACCATTCCATTAATCATAAATGACTTGATCTAGATTTATACATTTAATATTCTAGCCGAAGTTTTCCCTGTATCGATTTGCGGGGCAAATCGTGTTCGGGAATTTACTTAGCTGGGTTGCGTATCGCGCAATTCCCGAAGAAGACATTTTGGAAGGAATCAATCTATGGTGGCTAATTGTACTTGTTCCATTGGGTTCCGCAATAGGTACAATAACCATCATGTAGTACTTCTGGTTTATTCTCCAGTTTCAAGCTAGTGTTTAAAAGTAAGTGATCGTAAATTGTTCACGTTTAGGGGTTCATGTCGTTGGAAACATCGGAAGACAACAAGGCTCTTTATTACGATGTGTACTAGCTGCATATCTTGCACTTCCGTTTTACACAATGCAAAATCCAATGTATCAAGCTAGCACGTGGCTAGCCGCGCTAGCGTTCCGCACTGGAGTGAAATGGAGAACGGAGAAGCCTCAAAAACGCCACGTTTGTCGACGTGTAGCCACCCTATCCACTTGTGGAATTTTGTATCTTTCTCTTTGGGGATCTTTCATGTATTACAACTTTCGAATATCAAATGAACACGGCGAATCCATACGCTTCAGGGATTCAGTAGCAAACTTAGTAAATTCGCCAATGTTCCGTGAGCTACGGGATTCTCTAAAGCATCTCTGGCAGTATTATAAAGTCCATGGGTGGCACACTTTGTGGAATGAGGTAAACTATAACACACACGTCGGATGCAGAAGCAAATTTTCGTTTATTGTGACAAGTTAAAAAATGTGTTCTTCCGTATGTTCTTTCAGATATTAACGCAACTAGATCCCATGGGTGAAAGGAACGCGCTCAAAGTATTGGAACTGGGAAGCGGGGTCAGCCAAGAAGAAATAACCCAGAAATGGAGAAAGCTATCAAAACAGTATCATCCTGATAAATTCAGGGATCCCGATGAGAAGGAAAAGGCACAAATCAAATTCATGGAAATACAGGATGCATACAACAAAATATCTACGTTGCATTCCAGGCGAAAAGAGATGAACTCTAAACCGCGCATAACGGAGGGTGGTGAGCAGGCTCACGAAGAACTGTAGAGAGCGTTTTTAATGTTCAGTTCTCTTTTCGAGATTTGTAGATATCTATATGCGTGTCGACAACTACTTAACATTATTTATTGAACATATAATCCTTCTTATCTATCAGAAGAATAAACCAAGTGAAATCACTAGACTGGACTTACACTTATATGTAGCTAAATGTGATTCATGTTTCCTTCAAATATTTATATTATTTATGTAAAATTAAACCAAAACAAAAGCGTATTACAATATGAATGCATCGTTAATATTTGCAATAAATTGATTTATGCTATTTTAAGGAAATAAAATTCGCATCTAGCTGAGCATTTAACGTACATACGTGTAAGTGAGTACAAATCTACAAAAAAGAATCCATTATAATTAAACTTCGCAGAACATAATATAGTCAGAGAGCTCAAATTCACATGAATTCTTCTCCCCGTTATTGATCAGTCCTTCAAGCGACGACACCACTCCAAAGTGAATCAGGTGAGAGAAAACTCGAAGTCGAGCAACCACACAGAAAAAGTGCAGGTATAACTGCCCAAACCAAAACAGACTAGACGATGTTCCACCCATGATATTCCAAAGAAAGTAATGTGATACTCCAATAATGATTCTAGTGACCCAGGGAGTAAGAACGCAGGTTATAATTTTCATCTAGATAAAAAGTAAAATTAAAATCGACCTAAATTTTTATTTGCATCTATAAATCAAAGCATATTCATTGATGAGAATGACTTACACCGACACATATCAGTTGCTGTTGCTGACTTTTGTAAAATATTGTCTGATTGGTTTTAAACACATCATGTAACTGCGTCGAGAAAACAGCGACGAAAAAGATCATTGCTGCAACCCACTTCAACTCCATTAAAGCAGCTATCATCAGGACATGGTCAACTTCCAGCGAGACGATAAGACCTAGTTTTAGTAGGTTGCTACCAGGGAGTGATGCGTGAAGGTCTGGGATGTAGTCGTTGTCGTAAAGGGAATTGCTTTCCGATAGCAATATGTGAAATACTAATGCAATCATCCAGGCAAATAACGGCTTCGTTAAAAGATCTTTCGCTTCATCAAAAATGCAATCTAAATATTGCTTTCTCTTTCTAAATTTAGATTTCACTACCATCTCTTTCATCGGAGACTGGTTTGTTGTTCCGAAATGGCTGAAAGATAAAAACATAATGGTGAATGGAAACAATAAAAATCCTGGAATAAATTTGAAGAACATACCTTGTGTAACCGCTGTTCAGTACCACTCGGAGAACATAAAGTTTCATGACCAATTGGGCATGTTCCCAAAGAAAAGCCTGTGGTTCTTCAATTTTCAATAATTTCTTCGAGAAATGAATTGCCACAATTGCGACGATGCTCAGTAAGCATGTGAAACCCCCCTGAAAACAAACAAACCCATCCATTGCGGAGTTATTATGACTTTTTTCGACCCTGTCAAAGCTATATCTTACCTGAACTTTTGTGACCGCCCTCAAATATAGTTTCCGAAAACAAAATTCGAAAACTAACAGCATAATTAGGAGGATAATGATGGTACATTTTCTTGTTAGAACAAACATTATCACTAAATGCCTCAAATTTTCCCCAATTCCAAATGGGAAGACACGTTTCACCCACTGCGAAGTAAGATTAATGTCTCCTAGTTCTTGTCGCGCAACGATGGTATTGTTTTCAGGCATCGTTTCCGATCCTTCATGATTTAATGAAACCGTTGTTTTAATACCAAAAATTGCCAGAATAACTAATGTTATTCCAACAAATAGCTGGTAAATAATTAAGAAGCTCCTCAGAATACTGGAACGACTCATTTTGTGAAGACCAGAGGCTCCCAACCGCAGAACGAGACTGAATACTACGCTTCCTTCGCTCCGGAAATTGATTAAAATAATCTCCTAACAAAACTCACAATTTATAACATAATCTCGAAAAATATTATTTAAGTAATTGCATTGCAAGTTGTACTTCGGATTATGTAATAGCATTGGCTATTAATATTTTTATTAATATCCTTCTTGGCCATGAAAGGATTCCACATAATATGCATCTAGATTTTAATGGGGCCCACAAAAAATAGTTTGGGCATGATATAACAGTAATAACAATAACACACCAATTGGTTATGGTGTCATTTACCAGGTTGATGCCAGCCAACAAGTCGCTCTATGAAAACTCGATAAAGTTAGGATATGCAAACACTTTCTAACTTGAAAATTCCAGGATTTGAGTTGGAACCTGGAAGAAGAAGCGTCCTTCGAACAAAGACGCGAGCGTAACATATGCACTTCCAAGAAACCAACAAGAATTGTTTGGGTGAGATCATGTCCCGAGTATAAGTCGCAGCAGTCGCATCAAAATCAAAACAATGTTTTTGTAGCTCTGTGCACAATGTAAACACACTTTTTTGACATTTCGTGTGTCCCTTTGTTGACTGTCAACAATGACCACAAACTAGAAACAACATACACTATCCCATAGATGCCATTAACTATTGACTAACCGTCATTTACGTACCGTTCCGTTGCTGTCGTGAACGTTTCCACTGAAAGACTGCACAGTTTTTATATTTTTACCTGATTTCTTCATCGATGGAGAATCACAGAATTGCTAAATGAAAACAATAATTTGTTGAAATAAAAAGGGGTGATCATTGACCACTGGCTTGGCTTGGCTATATGATAATGATTTAGAATTACAGTTACCCTTTTCGCACTGTTAACTGTGATAGCCGAGTAGTCATAAAAATGTCGTTTCTGAGGACTGCTGTAAGTTCACGTTTCGCTTTATTTATGATGCATTTAAATGCATTTTAAATGTTGACATTTTAAATTCGCCCTCGACCTTGAATTTAATGCTATGTGCTCTGTATATTATTGCAGGGGGAGGAGGTGAAGCGGATACTTCTTCCATCTCTATTGATTGGAGTTGTGGGCCCTTCCCTGATTAACATCGTGTCCTCGACGAGATACCTTCGAAACTACCCCATCAATGTGAAAATGGACCAGTTACGAATGCTCCCCCTAACTTTGGGAATGGATATTTACTACCTGTTGAAAAAGACGGGATATTACTGGGAACATTTGCTTATATTTCTGGCGTGGGTGTACCTATTGATCGCACTGACTGATACTTTGTTTGACAGGAAGCGGAGGAGATTTCCGTCTTTACTAACGGTAATAAGCAGTGAAACTTAAGCAGTATTATCATGGAGCACCTGCGACATCATTAAATATCTTATGTATCAAATATATCTTACAAATATATTATTCTATACCCTTGTTATGTATTTGTTTTATTTGTGTAACAGATGGGAAATCAAATGTTCATCTGCGCTTGTATACCCACTGTGGCGTTAATTGTCATGAAGAATGCGTATATTGTCAATGGAGAAGTGAACAAAACAACCACACCTTACATGCGCCAACTGGTGGCTGTAGTTTGGCATAATGTGGGAATTATTGCTAAGATGAGATTAGCAATTCATGCATTGGCATTTTTTAAAAAACTGGAGAGGTATGGCCCTAATCAATGTGAAATTATATTTTCACTTTCGGCATCAGTCCATAATCATGCGGATGTAGTTATAATCACAATCCATTATTGTTTTGCAGAGGAACCTTTGAGAAAGAAGTCCTGCTGCTGTTAGTTTCGCCGATTATCGCTTCAATGATATTACCCTTTCTCACATTTGCGAGTTTGCTCCTCGCACCGTTAGACATCGAGAAACTTGAGCTGGACCAGTGGCTATACTCCGATGAGAAAAAGGGGTTCAATGAACAATTAGTTGTGGTACTCTTTGAGTGGCACGATGTGACAGCCATCAATGGATATTTTAACTTAAATTGGCTCTGCTTCTTTGGTTTCCTGGCATCCCTCCTCTGGATGTGCTCTTGGAAAGAAACGGAAATGGCAAATGATGAATCTTTCAGAAGCGCATTCCACAGAAATGTTAGAGTTGCAAATATATTTTATATACGATTAATATTTTTAATATGGTTGTATATTTAATTTTTTGTGTTTTTACGATGTTTTAGATGCTGAAACTCCTCTGTTTAATGGCTCCGGTTTTGGTGCGGAACGTTTTGCCGAAGTACCATTACCTTCTGTGGTGGGATAATCTTGTTGATCGGAGCGGATACACGTTTTGGTTTATACAAATTTATATTCATTTATTTGCGCTAATCTCAAGGGTAAGACTACTTCAGCACATATTTACATCTTTTCGACCACAACAACAGCAACAGCAACAGACATAGTCCATTTTATATATTTACCAATTAACAATTAACGCCAAATCGTAGTATTAATGTAATGTAATCCTCTATCCTATCGTTATTGTAAAACACTATCACGTGTCTAATCATACTGGTGAATAATTATGTACCAAAATGTATTTTAGAGGTTTATAATTTTAACCAATTCACATCTTCCCATTCCATATTATGTATTTTAACTTCGTTAACCGAAAACCGAAAAGACATATTTGTTACCGCTTTTATATTTTCAATTGCAATTTACATTCTTTAATACTTAAAAAAATTGCAGTGTTTGATCTGAAGAATCTTCTTTTGTACGCTCGAAATATTCGTGTACATTTTATCTCATTTACCTTACACGTTTTAAGTTTAACGGATCCGATTTTACAAATTAGCATCTTGTATGTGCATTCGCCAAGCATTTACTAATTAACAGTGTTATTATTATGGTTTATGATGGTACATCGTACTGCGCGTATACGAAATCATAAGTAATTTTATTGTTAATATATAGTTGATTTTGATACAGTATTGTGAATCACGATATCAAGGTATGTTAGAATTATGGTTTTAGATATGTAAAAGACTTAATGACACGTAGTTTTATGTGTTACGATTACGATGTTCCTCTCATCACTACCTGGTGAATTTGAATACAACATTGCCAGAAAAAAACTTATGTTGGTTGAAAATCATATTCATTTTCAGATGACATAGTGGCGATCAGTATGTAAAAATACGTCGTATCGTCAATTAAATAGATTTAAGTATATAATGCTTCAGCATGGCATACCAGAATAGCATTGATCAGGCATTTTTAATCACATATAAGCCGAGCAATGATTTTTAGAGGCTTTCGAAACACGAATATTTCAACTTTCTCCCACCGATTTGGAATCCAAAAAAGAACAAGGAAAAAGAAGTATAAACACATTGCACAAGAGAAAATATATTGGTGTGCGTACCGACAGCAGTTTTGCATCGTGTGATTTTTGTGATTAGGTTTTATTACAGTAGCCATCAGATAGTTTTAAAACAATTTCTAAAGTTTCTCACATAAAAGCATCAATTACAATGAATTCAAGCAAGAGTTTAATGGAATCTCCGAAACCTTCGTTGGGATCAAATACGTCCCTAAACACCGGACACACAGGAATGATAGTAAGTTTATATACAACAGCTAAAGCCATCATTAGCAAACCAAAGCGAAATTACAGCAACCAAAAAATATATTTCTGGACATAGGGAATTTTTATAAATCACGTTTTTCTGTCCATTCGCTTCAAATGACTGGCGATATATAATGCAATTTAATTTCTGCCATGCGCTTTCATTCGTTCTAAAAACTTCTTGGTGATGATGATCTGATTAATGACTTGATCCATTGTGCAGAACGATGCAAAAATGGATTATCATGGTCTGCGCCTGGCAACAGCTTCATCGGACCAGACCGTGCGGATATTCAGCATTGACAATAAAACCGGCGCTTATCATAAGCTTGTGGATCTCACTGGGTTCAATGGGCCGGTAAAAATAGATCTAACTCAAAAACAGTTATACTTTCCTCTAAATCTAATTATGAATCTAATTAACGAAAACGTTAATATGCATGTGTACTCTTGTCATGCAGTTTTAACGAAGGGTTCTTAGAAGGCAATTTAAACTATTACAATTATTTATAGGTTTGGCAGGTATCATGGTCTCATCCGAATTTTGGATCGTTACTTGCATCTGCTTCTTATGACGGTCGCATTATTATTTGGAAAGAAATTGAGAATTCTAACGCTAAATCTTTGTGGAGACCCGAATTCGAAGAAGCTCATGAAACTTCTGGTAAGTGATTTTATCTCGAGTAATTCAGTAACTATATACTAGGGGCGACGTGATACTTACTTCACACAAGAATTTCATGACTAAAATTATTTTCATTCAGTGAATGCAGTGGCTTGGTCACCTCCTGAACTTGGTGCCATATTAGCTGCCGGAATCTCAGACGGGAGCATTTCTGTTTTAAAATTACAAGAAGATAATCAATGGGAATCGTCAACGATTTCAAAAGCTCATGAGGTCATGTCAATGAGTCATACACAAAATTACAATTCATGGTCAGAACAGAAGTGATTATTTAACATTAAATGCATGAAAATGTTGAATGTTACAGTTAGGATGCCAAGGAGTAAGTTGGAGCTCCGTGGGTATGCGATTGGCATCGTGCGGCAATGATTTCAACATAAAAATTTGGAAGTGTGAAAAAGCTATGAGTTTAATCCGAATTTATTATTACATAACATATATATGCTCCAGTCGGATTATTAGAAGCAAATGATACAAATCTTCCTTTTTGTAATCGATTAGTTTTGACACGAACCAAGGTCAGTGGAAGAAAGAAGCGCTGCTCCAGGGACATTCCGATTGGGTTACGTGTGTGGAGTGGCGTCCCTTAGCTGAAGCGGATACTCTTGTTTCTGCTGCTCGCGATGGTAGAGTTTTAATTTGGAACAAGGTGGAGGCACCACCGGAACCTGAGTGGAATCACAGCGCATCCACCATTAGCATTAATATGGACAACTCTCATTCAGAGCCAGACTGGACATTCAAAGTTGTCCATGCTTTTGAGCGTGGAAACAGCTTCCATATTAGCTGGGATCCGATGGGGCACTATATCTGTGGTATAGGGAGTGATAATAATAAGGTACATGGCGGCAAGGGGAACGAACAGCCCACATAGCACTGAACTGATGAATGATTTATTAGGACCTTATGAATGAAGATACTAATTGCCATCATTTTAAAACTTGCAGATGTACATGTGGAAGAAAACTGCAGAAGGCTCGTGGAAATGCGTCACGTCACAGGCCCAAACCGTTTAGTACATGTGATATGGAATAGGTGTCACTCAAATTTAGATAGTTAATTCGTATTACTTTACCATAGATGTAGCACACAAAATCATTTTATTTCTTGTCTCTAAGTTTTGAGAGGTATACGTTATTTATATGATTCATAGATATATCGAAGCTATCGTCGATTTGTCTTTGTCTTTAAAGATAAATACTCAAATTGAATTCATAGCACAATTAATAAAATCACACATTATTCATTTAGCACATGCATGGACGTTGTAAATTCAGGTTCTCATTCAAAACAAAATCTGCACACGGTGAACTTTTCGTCAATGGCTGAGCCAAACAAAAAATATGTTCACAAAATGCTCCTCATCTTCGTACTGGAGTGATTTGAACCACCGGAATTGGTATTTTCTTAATAGCTTGGGGACGTTGTCTTTGGTGTTCAACAATTGGTTGAATCTGAGGCATCAGTAAAGAACTTGCGCAAATCGCAGCTCCAAGGCCCAAGTTTGTTGAAACGGTGTAATGTTTCTCAGAGATAGTTAGTCTTCTGTCTGCTAATGATCTCACAGCTGGATTATCGCACACGAATGACCTGTCCTCTCCGGACCGCACACTGGCTCCCAACACCTTCTTGATTTTGTTCTTCAGCCATTTAACTCCACTCACGGTGGAACGTGTGTACAAGTGGTAGTATGGAAGTTCATCAGTATGTGGATGATCTCGGTCTTCACTGTCAATATTGTTGACCTGTGTAAAAACATATTTCCCGATTGGCTCAAAGGCAACCACGAGCACGACCATAACTGTGTAAAATACAATATTTATTTCTGGCACTTACGGCGGAACCAGCTCTACCGTTAACCATTGAGGAATTGGAACTGCAAACTGTGCCATCTTCGCAACTTGCACTTCGATTGATTATCTCTGCACACATGTGTCGTCCACAAAGTCTCGCCCATTCTGCTGCTGTCAATTCCCGAGTGTAATCTCTGATGTGTGCATTTGCTCCTGGAATGAATATATAATCCGTGTGTAATTATATAGGTTTGGGGTAATGAGAGACTAGTTAAAGTAAGTAGTAATTTATTACATACCTGCTGCAAGGAGACTTTTTGCACACCTTGTCCTTCCTTGTAAAGCAGCTTTCATTAAAGGGGTAATGCCAGAAGCATTTCGTGCATTTACATCGATTCCATTTTGGAACTTGGAGAAAAGAAGGTCAATTCCTTCATGGTGACCTATATGGGTTGATATATGAACAGAAACAAGAAACAATATAAGTTCCAACTTCTAGATGTTATACGAAATGTGTTGTGTTGGCTCGTCGCTTGCTATAAGACTAATAGACCAATAAACCTACCACAAACGGACGAGTAATGCAATGGAGCATTTCCGTCATTATCCTGCAAGTTGGGGTCTGCAAATTTAAACTGGCTCACTTCATCTATGATGGTGATGCTCCCGCAGCCACACCCATAGCTGAGTGCTGTCTGAAAAGGGGGAAGTTAAATAAAAATCTTTAAATACTATGTCAAATTTACCTAATGTTTTGTTAGGGGTTTCAAAAAAACCATTCATGCATATAAGTAGTATACTAGTATACGAAGGTGTGGATGTGGATGAGGAAATACGCGAACTAAGATAAAGCACCATACGATATTTTACAAATGTCTATTCTTACCCTTCCCGTCTGGTCTTGAAAGTTTACCACTGACTCAGCTTCTTCCGCGTTCAGCATCGCCAGTTTGAGGCAGATTTCTCGAACCTTTCTCTCATTGTTTTCTCTACAAGCATCGGCAAGGACAAAGGAAGGAATGAATTCCCTCTCCTCTCGCTTCACTTTCCGCGAAGGTTGATGTTGAAAATCCTTGCGGGAAGAAGGAGAGGAATACGGGTACTTATCCTCCCACAGGCGACCCGACACATTTCGGCTCAACTGCTCTCGCCTCTGCTTCGAAGAATAATTTTGAACATAGGAGCTAGTAGCACTGCTGTTTTTTATTATCGCCACACCATCATTATGTTCAGGTGGGTAATATTTATTGTTCTTCCGGTTCGGAGTCATTTATGCACAACCGCAAAAATCACTGTCAGCGACTAGTGGAAAGCAAAAGCCTAATGGAAATTTGGTGAGAAACCTTGCTTGGTTCTCGGTCCCTGTTTACGCGTTGCTCCGATCCGATCCAAGGTCTTCTACACGATCTGTTGTGCTCTTGTCCTAAACCAGACAACGAATAAATTGGAATTTTTATGAACATCGTTCATTTGAATACAACAGTTTGTGCAGAACATATTAATTCGCTATAATTGAGCTGTTGGATTTGGATGCATATAAATACATAAATATAATGCAATCATACACAGGAGCCACATTTTTATGTTCTCATCCTGTTTTCTTGTCAAGTTTTTTTAAATGAGTGTGTAAAATCCCAGGACAGGAGAGGTAATAAGTTTGCAGAGGAATCTTCATGTAAATCTAGAATAGTCGTCACCAAACCATACATACATTCCTTTGTGTGTAATCTGTAATGAATGAAAGAATTATGCCTGTGCATCTGCAAACGGAAATTATTGTGAATTTTAAAATTTGTAAATGAGACCAGCGTGATAAAGCATCAGTTGGCGTTTGGTATATGGTTTGGTTGGAAGTTGGAACAAAATGCAGTTTAAGATAATAATATCATAGAAGCAAAAACTTGCAGAGAAGGTATTCATGAATAAGTGGCACGCTATCATTTTAGCTTCGCCATCAGTTGGCATTGGTACGCTGATTTTCGGAGAATAGGACATGTGCAGAATGCGAGCAGAGCAAGTGCAGCGATCCAATAACTTTTGCTCTAATATAGAGTGACTAAAGAGAACTATGCATTTTCTAGACAGAAAAAGATTATTAGGATGTCACCTCACGGTTCCAAAATGTTTCTTCGAGCAAACTAAGTATTGAGCATCAGATAGTTAAGCGATAGCGAACCGCTAACTGACACGTTGAAGAAAATGGCATGTTTACAATATATACTTCAAAAGACAACTGCAATAGATACTGTTGATATATATATGTCAAGTAATGACATATCTAGTTCAGCTTTTGCAAAATTAAGTGACATGTTTGGAAATGAATATGCTTGCGTTGCCAATTAAAAACTTAGATGTCTTTTTGTTTTCCTATTTGCAAAAATGTTCACTCTGCTCTGAAAGTCTACTGAGACTTGAGACTAACCTACATATACATACATATATAATACACATGCATATTAAGAGACCTTGAAGAATTTACTCATATGTATGTCTTGACTTTGACACACTCACGCTCGGATTCGTTTAGATATTCGATATACGACGATACATGATATGCAGTCAAAAGGAGTTAATTATGATTTTTTGTTAATGTAACTATTTTAATTGTAATTTTATTACACAATTCCTATCGGGAGTTGCACTCTGATCTGACATATGAAACCAGCCATAATAAAAAATTTTATCTAAAAACTTAAATATTTTAAAATGTCTTACCTGACTGAGGGAATTTTTTAGATTCAAACAAGAATCGTAATCACACACCTTCGCACTTAAATATGTATCCACATATTAATCTAACCTTATCGACGAATTTGTGGATTTAAAATGGCTATTTCACCAAATCTGTTGAACTTTCCATAAAAACAGTTCTGTTTTGCTTGCCGTTAGCTACCCCTTACACTGAGCTTTGAGCAGTATCGGCTACGCTAGTAGAAGTCGGACTGATGCAGTGCGAGAGTGCGAGGGAAGTGAAATGCAAAACGATGAAAGTTTATTTTGGCTCAGTTGGACTTTTCTCAACACACATGTAAAACACTTCCATGAACACGAAGAGAAAGGAATTACCCATGTATATATTTAAAGCAGGGAGAGAAGTAAATTATGTGTAAGAAAAAGAAATCAGCGCAGCAGATGATAAATGCAAAAATGTTGTGACAAGGCAATCATCGACAACCCTTGTTGTTGCTCTCATGTCACGAACTGTACGACGACGGTTTTGCATGGAAATGGAAAGCATGATTTTTACCCCGGTGGTATTTCAAGCGAGAAGCCACAAACGTTCAACAACATGTAAACTCACTAAAAATGCTATGAGTTCAAAGTAATATAACACACCGTGTCCCGTATAGCATTCCTCGGTTTACATTTATGTGTTATATGTAAGTTCCATGTCGCTTCCTGTTCCCAATCAAGAGCACAAGAATCGTAAAGCAAATTATGGTAGTTATTAAAGCCTCCGAATAATATAACAGGAATCATATGTCGATATGGGTAATGGGTACGACGTATAGCGTCTGACTGCGATTGTGAACAAGAACAAGGTTTCGCATTTTGCACTCGCATTTTGTCAATGCCAAAGCTGCAAAAATACAGATGATACTGCAGATGAACAGTAGAAAAGGGAACACAAGATCGGAGAGCTGTGTATATTTGTAAAGCAATATTTATGGATCCTAGTTCATGATACACAATATTGTGTTATAACATAATTGAGCACAGACGCATGTAGTCAACTTTTTGTATAATATTGAATGATATTACTCTCACCTTTGTTCCAAAATTGGCAATGCCCAGGTTCATACATATACCCGCATATTCATGATCTGAATCTTCTGACGTAGGATTAACAATAACACACTCGCCTCTGTTATATAATAAGAGCCTGCACAGATTCCCAACAAAAATTTGCTAAAATATCACAAGAATGTGTTTGTCTTCATGCATATTTAAAAATCTTATGCGTCGTCGCTAGTATAAGAGAGCCGATTTGGACTTATGGTGCAACATGCATTATTTGACAAGGGAAATATGTACAACATTTGCAACTGTCTGCGATCTACAAGGATATGCACATAATATGTGACATATGGACCCAACTTCACTTTCGTTTAGATTTTTGTTGGAACATGGTCCCTAGCTAAATGCACTTGTCACAACTATTGGAGTGCGACTTCATTGCTACTTATACCTTGTAAATCTCATTTGGCATGATACTTTTTAAACATTCATTTCCCATATTCAGAACCAGACCAATTTGGAGCAAATGTACAACATATTTACCAGTTTTTGCCCTTCACTTAATATTTCGCCACTAATAATTAATTTTGTTTGCTGGAAAACAGACGAAAATTGCGTTAGCTTGAAAAATTTATACAAAGCGTCTAGAATGCCATCATGGGTACATGTTTTATGCGGTGATCATACAAGTCAGAAGGTGATCACAAAATTCTTAGAAAGCAAATTTAATGATCGAATTGTACAAATCTTAACACCAGATTTTGCACATGAATAAGTGAAAAGAAGTCATTTTTTTCCATACATTCAATTCTCGCACACTCTATTTTTGAGTTCACCTCCGTCTCCAACGCATACAGATCGTAAAAATACACAAAAAGCACATTCATGTCACCGTCACGGCTACAATGCTACAATGCTTCAACGCACCCATCATGGCTCATTACTCAAGCTTTACGATTGATTGAAATTGAACATATCAAATATATTGGTATGCATATGTAGAGTATAGAGTAGGTGTGCATAATGGTCCAGATAACGCCTGTCTGATAAACAGAAGAATTGCACATTAGCGTATTATACGGCTGCGTCTCAACTGAATCTACGCACTTACCTCCTCCTCAGTAAAATCATCCTAATAAACTTCGCAAACAATATACAGTGCAGAAGCTATTAATAAACGGGAAGCATTTTGAAGCACGCTAAGCCAAAAGATGTCGAAGTGATGACGAAAGGAAAAGGTGATAATGGCTTTGAAGAATCATCCGTGACGCACTTTCTTTCCAAATCACACATATACTTCATTTCTAAAGTGCTTTTGTGCGCATTGGCATATGCAGATATACCTGGGTTTAACTTTGGTGTGGTATTATGATCCTGCGTCATGTTCCTATATTGCTTCCATATAACGCAGAGACTATAAAATAGCCTGTTTGGATGATGGTCATGATCTGGCAAAAAACCTGCTGGTCTGAACATTTGGCTTTGTTCGATTCGATTAACATTTCACATTTGGGACATATTTAACTGGCGTATTTAAATTTAATGTGTAATAATAGTACTTGCTCCTGCATACATGAATACAACTGGAAGGTCAATAAATATAAACACCTACTTATGTAGTCGTACGGATGTTTTTAATGTTTTTAGTACTAAAAGTTGATAGTTTAGTTTACTAAAATTGAAAAACAACTCCAAACAATCTTATTTGCAATGGTTTCAAAACACCGACGGACGAAGATTTTATACTATAAATGATGTGCCTATGATGATATGATGGATGAAAGATATACATCTACCAAATATTTTGAAAGATGGTCTATGTCTAACGGAAGTATCCAACTATCATGTGAATTATGTTGTTGATCTAAAAATTATCTTCGAAAATCTCAATCCGCCCCAATGAATGTCGGTCAACTCAGGCCAACTGCACCGATGTTACAAGTTACAATACAACACAACTACCATAAAAGTAAGTTTCATCGCCATTGTAAATGCACTTGTGAAATGCTTTTAAAACCACTAACCTCAAACCCAGTCAAGTTCTGTAGGAGTGGTTGGCATGTTGTCATAGAAAGACGAGTTTGTCTATCAATAAACAGTCATCTTCGAATAAATCCCAAAATGCGTTTTATGATACTCATCAAAGTTGTTGCAAACTTTCATTTGCGTTCCTATACTTTAGTCTGTAGTCTGTAGTCTGTACTCATCACGCCTTTTGATTCGATTTTCTACTTTCTAATACCCGTTTTACACCATTCGTGAATTGCCCATACAACCCAGTTGCTTGCTTTCTCCTGGTCCCAATCCATCAACACTTTCATCCCTAAAATGAGTGGAATTCGACGAAACCGTAGCTCCTGTGGTGCATCCAGCCAGCAATATACCCCGTTTATGTTGGGAAATAGAAGTTACCAGCAGCTTGGTGCTTGTAACCCACCACCAAATGTCAGCGTCAACACCATCAGCGCTCCCTGTCCTCCTCCAAATAGGACGAGCTCCTTCAATGATGCCGGAACTGCAAGCGTTCGGGACTGCATGTTTTGGCCTGCATCTCTGAATCAACAACGAATTCAACTTCGTAGGTTCAATTACTTTAACAGCTTAGATTTGAATGATTTCCACATTTAAAACTATTAAAATATGACAATTAAGCAAGTTCTCAATGTTTCTTGAATTTAACGTGATTTTGGTTTTGTTTTAGAGCGAAATCCTCAAGGGCAGGTGAGCCCCACTCCGCGGGATGTGTCTGGTGATTTCATGTACTGTGCAGCCCCACCGAAGGTCTTCATTTCTACACCAGGTCAAAGAGGTAATGATTCAATGAAATGTGCTGGTCGCTGGTCACTTATTATGAGTCATATTTGCGCTAAGTGTACTTTGCCATAATATATTATAGACAAATAGGAAATTATGAATGTGTCTCGTTCTCCCACAGGAAAACAGCAAGCACAGCCCATTCCTTGCTCGGTAGCACCCCTTGGAACTGATCCCATGTCCATGATCAAGCCTTTAGCTCCATTAACGGTGAGAGTACAAGCACCAGCGGACCTGTTCAGCGGCAACTCTTCGGAGCCCAGGACCATCTCCATTTCACCCAATCAGCTTTACGGTAGTCAGTGAGAAATATACGCTCACTTGAGCCTTGCACTTCACAAAATTGACCAAGAGTATGATTTAAAATATAATATTCCCAAAGAGCTGTCAAATTCGAAGTAAAAAATAAAAATATCATATCCGATCTCCACCTCGATCCTCGTATTGGTTCTCAAATTTTATTTGGCCAAACCAAATCTTGTTGATATTTGCATAATATTATGTCAGATAGAAGTATGAGGTAGCGTGAAAGCGAAAGTAGCCAAAAAATGTACGAAATATTCAATGTCATTGTAGAAAAATATGCCATTCCTTTTATCAATTTTATGCTTGGATCCAAAATGCAAAGATCCAATCTAAAAGATGAATTATATGTCCGTACCTTTAGTATGGGCCTGGTTGGTACTTACCGTAACACGTGCATATTTCGAATAGGTACGATCGTTGGAAATTCACAATCTAAGAGAAATGGTATACCGACAATGCTGCGAGTAATAGCAGGACTCCACACCTTGATTCACGCTGCAATCCCGCGAGTCAATCTCCCAAGATATCTATAAGCCTTAATTATCTATTACCTCCTGGACTGGAATAAGGGGATTTGTAAGTTCACACCTTGGTAAGCAGGTATACTTGTATTTTTTTAAAGTTTCAAGGTGTTACGAAATGCACAGGTGAGTTTTTAGACAAGTTTTATTATCTCCTTTCTGTAGCACACTTGACGGTACACGGTACGCTGCTATTACATGCATACCAAACAATAGTAATGATAATGAAGTAATCCAGAACCGAGAGAAGCAATAAAAATGATCTAAAGGTGCTCTTCTTCCAAGACAGCTCACTTCACAAGTGATTATATATTATAGCTCGTATATGCACATTCCTTCTGCATTTTGTACTCCGTCTCAACTTGCACAAAGGAATGTTTTCCATTCCTTCTCTGCAGAAAAAAACAAGCGTATAATAATGAAGTAAGAGATATATATCCAATCAGTGCTTTTGGAATTTTCATTCCTCAAAATAAAAAGGGGTGCATTATTACTGCGGAGTAATGGGATCTAAGTAATGGACTGAAATTATCCGCTAATGGCTATATAATTTTACTTTTGGCCACACAAGTTGAGATGGGAGTTTTACGAGCTTGCTGACGCCTTTTCCTGTGTCTTCAAACACTGGAACATATAACCGAGGGGAGTTTACCAAATTAGCCACAGAAGATAATGCACGTACAATTGCATGGGCTGGTTTATAGAATATAGAACCACAACCACACACCCAAATCCTATGCAACAGGTAGTAACAGTAGATGAGGGAGATGGGAAACGTACTACCACAATAATACGAGGAAAGCTCAATCACAAATAAGTAGCACGCATTGAGAAATAAGGAAACGTGTCCGTTAAAAGATTGATTTGAAAGTTTCATCTTTTAGGATGATGTTTTTGTGTGTTGTTGAGAACTTTGACACCTTCGCCAACTTGTAGCTCTGCTGAATTCTGAACGCACCAATAATAAGAGCAAAATTTTTAATGATTAAATTTCATGGGCAGGTGGGAGAGATGTGCTGTCTCCAGTGTGCTCTCTTTTTACACCAACCAAACAAGCTGCTTCTCTCTAAAATTGAACTCGATGTGCTATAAACTATTCTTGATTATCAATATCATGGAGATGAGGACAATATCCAGAATGTGCTGAAACTGATTTTGAGCATCCTATTAGTCTGTCAACTCTTACGATTAGTCACATGGCTTGCTTCGCAAATTATAGATTTTGAAGACAAAGCAGAATAATGCTTGTACTTTTACCAGCACATCAAAAGATATATATTTTTTAATTTGGCATGTACAAAAATAGATACAAGTACAAGCACCTTTTGATAGCTTGTATTGGAAGTCGGAGAAATTCCTTCCCAGTGTAGTGGCTCTTTGCAACATTCAGCAGCATAGTGTTTTTAGCATTGACCTTTTCGTTGGTACAAAGATTAGACAACAAAACTGTAGGTTTCCCGATTTATGTTTTCAAAATATTGTCCGTTTAGTGTTTTTGGCTTTTACTTAGAACGCATAATTTGTATTTGAATGTACATACTTTTACACACAATACAAGCAAGCCCATGAATAAACGTAACTTTGATGCATGTGTTCTTTCATAATATAACTCTCAACCAGTAGCCAGCTCCGAGAGAGAAGCCAGATTACACTACGTAGTAGTAAATTACTGGCAAAGATCAAAACTTGAAACGGTTCCTCAGCAAGAGCTCAGTCTGTCATGGAAGGCCCACTGGTAACAACGTGGTCTTTCCGTTGCGTTGATTCATTTTCTCTCTATCTTACCGCTGGCCATCTTTCATATCATTTCCTTTTCTTTCACGTCCTCTATTAACAGCTCCTGTTACATTGTCCCAGTAGCTGTTGTGGCTAATGTGTCGCATTTTCCACACTTGACTAAGTTAGGATCTGACAAAAGCATTAATTTTCTTTGACGAGAAGACCTGGTGGTCTACTTCCTCACTTTTGAAAACTAAACTAAAATCTCCACAGAATTCCGACTCCGATGCCTTCTATTTCCTGGGCGCGAAGCGAAGTTATCGTTATCAGGTTTCCTCTTTTCTTACAATTGTTCATTTCTCTTCCAGGGCAAATTAAGACATAAAAATCCGGAAGAAAGTTTCTAGGTTTCTTCCTCCCACAACATATAATTACCATTTTCCACGGATATCCACTCAGCATTTATTGGGGGATCAGGGCTAGAGGAAACACGTTTTATTCAGAGGACTTCGGAACATTCATCCCCTTAAATATCCTTTATACATAAGCTGCAACAGTTACGCTTATGTTGGATTATTATGCACGAGACAGACACACACATATTGAAGCAGAAGCCAAACCCACATTATCTTTATCGTTGGCAATATTTCCTCGGAAATTTTAACCATTTTATGTAGTAAACCACCTGTTAACAAACGGGAGGAAGGTTTTTTTATATATCTAAGCAGAGCAGATTGTTCAGGTGAGACCACCCATTGAGTCGTGATTTTTAGAAAGAAGACCCCACACGTTGTTCTTCTGTGTGGTCCCCTTTATATCTGGTGTAGAGGAGGCAGAGCTCAAGCGTAGTAGATGTGCATGTGCTGCTGCTGTTGTTATTGATGACGATAATGTTGTTGTTCTAGAGCTTGTAGTTGAGTTATACACATTTTATGTTGTTGTTCGACTGTATATATTGATATTTTTGTTGAATATTACATGATATAGGCTCCTCTCTTTCATTTTGTTCATACTCATTTCCCTTCTTGTTCTTATGCACTCCTATATAATATCGTGGTTACATTAAACCAAGAAGTTTTGACTCAAAACATGTGGAGAGGATCCTATTTACGTGGATGACAGTAAAGCAAAGTATGTTCGTAGTAGTAAAATACATCTGTTTGAAGGAAGATGTCCAAATTGCTCCGATATGTCGTAAATATAGTGAGCCACAGAAAATGCGGGTGTATTGTATGTATCTACATGTACAAGGATACGTGATGTGTGTGTGATGCCTCACTCAACGAGGAATTACTTTGGACGGATGAATGTGCACAATTGTCCTTTTCAACGTGTTTTCCTCCTCGTTCTAAAAGGCTCTCTGAATTTAGTTGTCTTGTCTTGTCTTCATTTGCGGCCATTGTGTCAATGTCGTCTTAGTTCCAGTCGATTATGGGACCAGCAGACCATTGCTTTTCATGCGCGCACCATACCATTATTGTATACCCACGGTACACGTTTTTACACCAGAAACAACAATTATACAAAAAGTAATACTGTTTTCACTGTCAATGAGACAGAAAAATGGGAGAGAAGGAAAACTTTTTTTTACAAGAGATATATAAAAGGAGACTCCTCTGAAGGGTAAAAGCAGGAGGCAGACGTAGACATAAGACGAAGAAATTTAGATGCCAATGCTAATGGTGAATGGAAGAGACAGGCGAGAAGAGATGGAAATGAACATTATTATTACCTGCCCTGCCTTTATATGTTCTGTGTAAAAGGGATCCCAGTCATCGTCACCACACGAGTGGAACCCTGCCATATCACAGAGAGTTGACAACCATCTCAATTCCCCATATCCAACCCGACTAATTCCTTCATCCTTCTATTCATTCAGCTCGCCCTGGATGAAAGGAGAGAATAAGGTGGGGTGTGCTTCAGCTTTGTATTTCTCTGAAAAAACACTAATCTGTAACGAGAGTCTTTAAAAAATTCTTCTAGTACGGAGCATACATTTTACTCTAAAAATGAGGTTGTGGCCCAATTTGAAGAAACGCCGTACCCTTTCAATCCCAAATGTATTGGTCTGTGGTCCCACCCAACTTTGGTTTATGTCAGTTGTCAGTTCTGGTAAAAACGAACTGCGCCATGTACTAAATCTGCTATCGTAAATATATTCAATGTCATCATTAAATTTTCCTACATTTTTGCGTATTGGCATGCGTATGAGTATGAACCTTGATGCATAGGAAAATGGGAATATGATTCATTTCTATAGAATACCTGCCAATTAGCTACAGTCAACTCATTTATATTGCCAGCTCGACCAAAACTAACCAGACCAACCTTCATCAATTAGAGCCGTGTTAAAACAATGCCAAGCTGGAAACGTGTGCTGTGTGATTTCATTCTTTCGTTTTGCAGCCACCCAGTCTTCAATTAGCGTGAAAGCAAAAAAGTATATAGTCGTTAGAATGTATAATCCATGTGTTATAGGTGCAACGTTTCTGATTTCGACAATTGTGTTTGAAAAGTCAAAATAACTGCCTTCATAGACATGCTGGCCGGTTGACTTTCTCAGAGCAAATACCCAGCGCTCGAGTTGTACTCCAATAATGACAGTTGTGAAGATGAAACCAATCATTACATAATCCTCGAAAGTAGCAATCCGTCAAACAAGATTCATATAATATCGTGAGGAGGTGCATGCTAGCCAGCAATTACAAGTAGGTATCATAAAAAATTAGGAGTACAAATTCTGATCTTTTTAGCTATCACTTTGCCAGTCATGCATAATATGAGATGAAGAGAATGAAGACTTGCACCCAATACCAGAATCTACCTCAGAAAAGGAGTAACCAAACTACTAATGCTATGATGCAGTTGTGAATAAGACTCAAAGCAGTAATCTACTAAAAAAAGTTCAAGACGTGCATGGTGAATGAAATTCATCAGTATTCCTATACCTACGTTTTTTACACTTTTTCATGCAGAAGGAAACCCGGTACTCACCGCCGGAGCAGCTTTCTCGTTGTGTAATAGTCATGTAGGTAGGAAGAAACACAGACCGACATTTGCTTCATTGAGAATAAAAAGTACGTAGTGTAGTGAAGCTAAACTTCTCCTCGGAGGTTGGCAGTTTAAGGGCAACAATGAGCACACAATGCGTGATTTTCTCTTGTAACTTCTTCTTCGCTCGTAGTGAAGACGTCAACTTTTTGTGTACTTGTAAACGCGTACTTTTGCTACTATCACTCGTCTATCTGAAAGAGTATCTTCCTCTTTCGCTGTAGCCAGTCATCAACAAGGATTCTCATACATTCGAAGCACCTCTTGGGAGTCCATCCGTATTATTACGGCAAAAGAGATTCGAGGAGGGATCTTTACAACATAACAAGCCGATATATAAAAAAAAGTTTTCCCTTCAGTGACGAGCTTACCTGAGATCATAGATTAATAAACTAATATAGATTCGAAGAGTCTATACAAAGAAGCCTAAAGAATTGTGAGCGTTTTTTATTTTT